>SMDT01000666.1:0-149781 GCA_005392925.1 Aquilaria sinensis | reverse complement strand
AAATCTAAAAGGGATATACTCCTTCAGTCCCATATGATAATCATTTTTTTTTACTTTTGGATTTGAGTTTAACTCGCTTTTTCCATATTAAAATCAACTACAATATTTTTGTCATTCACACAAAGAATTACCAAGTCAAGCTCAAAACGAAAAGCAAAAAAGTAACTGTCATTATGCGAGGAAGAGACTACCATCTTTCACCATAAATCTAATATAAGAAGCGAAGCACTTACAATATCAAAAATGTTGAAAAGGAACACGAAAAATGCAAATATTGAATAATAAACCCATGGCTCCGCACCAACAGAAGTTTCAGGGTTCAATATCTCCTTGACATGCACCCAGAAAGGCGAACCAAATATACTGCCAAAAAGCCCAATGTTAATTCAATAGACAAATTCCTAAACCCATTCCATTGAACAGCTTCAAGAGTGAGATGCCCACCAATTTCTTGCAAGAAAGGAATTCTATTACCAACAGGCAGCTGATAATTACATTTGAACTAAAAGAATAGAAAATGTTTCTGCAGTAATACCCTGCAAGAATACTCGGAAATGCCAGGAGGTAAGACGTGGTGAGAACAGGTTGCATTCCCGATGGATTAATGTTAAATGGGATATACGGCTCCACTTCTGTAATGGGGGAATCTTCCCTGTACATTGCACATAACCATCAAATTTCACCAAGGGACTGTAGCACATAATAACAATAGTGAAAATAATGAATACCTAGTGCGACTATGTGCTAGTCCACAACACGTGATACAGAACGGAAGCTCCCCCCCCCCCCCCCTCTCCTCTCTCACATTCTCTCTCGATTTGCATATCATTGCATCATTTAGTCCACTCATTCCATTGAAAAATGCAGTACTGAACCAACTGTCACACCCATAAACTGCCTATCTTATGGGAACCACCCATAATCAAGAAACTGTTCAGAAACCAACCAATTAAGCATCTTATTGTTTCAAAAGAAGAAAACCTAGTTGATTGGATGTAACAGATGTCTTACCTTCAGGGAAATCCTTTCTAAAAGGAAGGAGCCAAATTTAATTAAAGGACTAGAGGTATTTCACAATCTAATAGCCAAAAATTGATACCGTGATACCTTGCAGCCGATGCCAGTTTGAAACCATAGTACTGAAGCTTTATTTTCCTGCAACCTTCAGTTACTACAACTGCCCACATGGTTACCACAGTAAAAACACCCAATACAGCAAGCATGTATGGCCACCTGAGCGCACTTCCTGCATTCCAGTTGATGGCAGAAACAAATGATCAAATATCTATAAAAAATGCAGAATTACAAAGAACACTTAAATCAGTACAAAGGTAGTTAATGGCGAATAGTGCACTGAGGCACTTAAGCCGTCTATCGCCATGAGGTGCATGGCACAAAAATTGAGCTCACCAAAGCGAAAATTTTTTAAAAGGGTATAACATTGGATGTAACATAATATTAGATTGAAAAAAAAATTAAATTTAAATATAAACACCAAAATCCAACTATTCAATATTTCATAATTATTACTAGATGGCTATGAATATGCAAAAAGAACACATGACAAAACAAAAGAGAAGCAAATAAGGACAAAATGTTTCTAAAAGTAAGCTAAAATGTTGTAGAATTATTTCTCAACCAAAAAACAATTATTTCTAATCAAAATCCCCCTCCGCTAAAGTATCATGCTCTTCTTCTAGATTCTCATCATTTTCAAGTTCCTCCCCAAATTCACAACCGCCAACATCTTCTTTTGACTCATCTGACCTAGCTTCTTGCTGTTCAAAACTCAACCACATAAAGGCTGTGGGGCAGACTTGGAGCAAAATTAGAGAAAGCAGAGAACCAGCTGGCACAAGGGGAGAAGAGTAGTGTCGCTTGATTCCTCTTTCAATTTTGTTTCAAGTTTATTCATTGTGTGGTCCCAAATCCCTAAATTATTTTTCTCACAAAAGACTTAATTTATCCCTGACTTTTGATGCTACTAGGGACAATTTTGTCCGAAAAGTGACATTGGGAAAGAAAACAAAAAAGCAGTGGAAAGAAAAAAGAGGTAGACACACCTCTTTGAAACTTCAACAAGGCGAATGTCTCATCGTCTCTCACCATGATGCAATTATGGTGGAGGCGCACACTAAGCTTAACTCACCTCGCCACCACCCTCAGATGGGCGCACATGGCGAGCACCATTAACTACACTGATCAGTACATGGGTTTTTTCTAAATCTTCTGGGATAAAGGCAAGCATTTTGTTAGTTCTAAATCACCCTGAGGTGAACCATTGTAAACAGATTGGTCAGACGCACATTTTGCAAATAATCACAAATAAGGTAGAGTAGACATGAAATCATTTTCCCAACTTTTCTTTCAACCTGCCAGAAAGAGCAACAATAGGGAAGCACAAGCAAATAATGATGCCAAAAGAAGCAAATTAACGACAGCTCTATTGTAACATGGAAGTGGAAAGTTGGAAAACCTGCTGCAGAACAATCCAAAGCTCTTATGCAATCAGGCAGTTGCTTTCTTTAAAATATCAATGCAATTTTTATGAACATATGGTTATAAGCAAATGACAACACACGTAGTCTGAGTTGGACAGAGCCAATATCTGTTGCTTTCTTTCAAACTCTTGCACATGTCCCATGAATAAAGGGTAAAGAGGACAATGTGCAAAAATACAGTAAAAAGATCATCTCTAACACATACCTGATAGCTGATTCAGCATCTTATATAATGTCTCAGTGTAGCCAGTCAAAATTCCAACACATACAATTAGCGATGAACCTTGACCTGAAATATGTTGAACCTCAGTTAGGAAATATAGTGTGTGTTATTGGACACACAACGATCATACGAATACATCAGTAAGACTTCTAAAAGTACCAAACTCCTAGTCTGTCATCTTCCACCCCAGTCAGTAAATCACATTACTACATTTATGCATATATTACAGTTAATTTTAACAGGTGATACAGTAAGCATTTTCTGGAAAATAGTCCTAGGCCCAGTTCAGTACGTTTTAACATAAAGGTGTTAACATGTTTTCGTTGAATGGGGTCAATTAGATTTGTCTCGTCTTTATGTTTGCCCCAAAGCTTTGGGAAAATTACAAACAGTGCAGGACATAAAGTGTTTGCCCACTCGTCCTACTTAAGGGGCAAAATAGTAACCAAGAGATGGACCCCACACTCAGTCAAACCACTTGTCTGAAAAAATGTATTAAATCGTCTGAGTTAATTTATGCTGAACCGGCTGCTAGGTCTCAAATGAAAGGCAGTGTTTGTGTTACAATCATGAGAAACTAGTAAGCAAGTAAAAAAAACAAGAAAAAAAGTATCATTTATTTTTGTATTTTAAATAGGATTCCTTAATCATCACTATTTGATAATTGATATATTCAACAAAGATACTGGGGAAGTTAAAATATCTTCATGAATACCTGCATCATGCCAAATCCGATTGAGAAACTAAAATTATACGCTGGAAGACATTGATGTGAGATTAAGGAATAAAGATGAACAAATGAAGGATATACCAAATCCAGACTCTGATATTGTATCACAGATCCATGTTATAGTCATCGCACCACAGACCAATAAAAGAGCCGTCATCATCACATGCTTGACCCTTGCAAAAGCCACCAATCAATTCAAAGCTAATTCCAAAAAATTGCAAGTGCAAGCATCATTTAGAACGAAAGGGGTTTCACACTTTATTTTCTTTCTTGTGATCCCTTATAAAAATTAAAATATGAAATTTCTACATTATTGGGCAGAACGTTAGAAGACTGACTAGACTTATTACCTGTGACTTGAGGCAAATATAGAGTACTGAAGTGAATAACAAGCAATAATCACACCTTCCAGCATTGCAAAGCTGAGTGACAGCCACCATCTAAGTAGACAGGAAAAACAATAAATTGTGCACCTTCCCATACGGAGTGATTCCAAATACTTAAAAAGGAAAACTATTAATGAAGAACTCGTCTCACGGCTTGAAGAATAACTAGACACACATATAACTCTTAATCTTTTCCTGAGCGTCGAGGCCTTCTTTGCGGAGCTTCACAAATGATGGAACAACATGACAAAGCACCTGCTTAGCCATAACGAGGAAATCAGGTGTACATATAATTCCATGATTCAAGATGAAGCAAAAATGTGGGCATTTAAAAATGTCAAAGGAAGATAAATTAAGTTAACCCAGCCAGCAATAAACTGATATTACAGCATCCTGATAATCCACAAAAGATTAGTGCCAAGTCAAATTATTCACTTCTCAGTTGCCATAATCAGATAGCTTTAATTAAAAAAAAAAAAAGCAAATAGCCAAAGTCCAGATATCAAGTATATACAGTCTAAAGCAAAATCGAATAGAATCAGGACTTGTGGCCATGTAGGAGGATCATGAAGAGATATTTTTGGCATGGCAGCAACCCAGATACAGGATGTGTTCTCCGGAAATCAGCCTTCAAATTCATGCAAATGATAAAAAACAACTACGCGATCCCCATGTAGCTAACAAATTCATTCCGATTAAAAGGAAATCAGCAGGAAAATAATATTAAGCATGCAGCCCCACAAATTTATATGTATATTTTATCTTATCAGTAGTTTTATTCTTCAGCTACCATCTTATCAGGGGGACTCCATCAAACAGATACGAACCAACTCAATATGTACCTGAAGGACATCCTAACAGCAACAAAAAGGTAAATGGCATAGATAACACTACGTCACACATAAAGCAAGCATAATATGGATAGAGCTGAAGAAAAGCCATGCACCTGCATGATTATTGATGCTATTATTTGGGGGCTGATACCAAGTTGAAAAAGAGACAGCTTAAGTTCAGCTGAAAAGTCACCCAACTCATCTGGCAAAGGAAACAAACACAAAAACAGAAACATTACCAACTTTGCAGAACTGGCTCTATAATAGGAATTGCTAAGATGTGGAATGCCTAGAAGCAAGCACTTTAGAAGGCTATGTTTCCTACCAACAGATCCTGAGGCAAAGCTTAGGTAATCTCGAGGTATCAGTCTCCTATCAAAACCAGGTAAAGGAATGAAGTATCCAACACGACTCATAACAATCATTACAGCTGTCACAAACAACCTCTGCCGAATTTCACTTTTAAAAAAAGATTCTGCAGCATTGCTCACAACAGAACTTACGCGAACAAGGTCCAGAAACCTATTTCTAAACCTTTTTGGCCTGAAGTTCGATATCTCACTAGCACCATGCGAATCACAATCAGTTCCCTTGTCACTTGATATTGATGGAGGACCTTCAACATTAGAAGACTTCAATGAGGACAGCCCAAGATTTGTGAAGCCACCACGAAGCTGATCTGATGCATGAATTGAGAGATTCTTTTTTAATCTTGGCAACCAATGGATTTTTGGATGAGGGAAGTAGCTGAGTCTGGGGTTTAACAAATTCAACTTCTGTGTATGACATTTCATATAAAATGGGGTTTTGTGCAATTGGGAATGATGATTCACATTTCCACCTGCAAGGCCAACAATGGTTCAGCAGGTTTAACAGAACCATAAATTCTTTGCATCAAATAAGAATTATCAAATTCCAAAATTTTAATAATGCAGAGTTGAAAGCAACAAAACCTTTGAACCAGATATGTTGTGATCACAACAAATACCCAAGTCTTCAATTTCCCTAGATTATATTCACTGTTTTAACCCTTTAAGTTGATTAGCATATGCCACAGAGATACAGGCACCATCCCACAGTTCTAACAGGTTACATCTCCCAAGGTGACTTCTTAGTTAATTCGCATCACATTTTTCAGTTACTTAACCAGTTCTTGCTCGAAAACAGGAAGAATATTCGGAATAGAATGGGAATTCAAATATTAACCATGTCGGAAACTGAAAGCAAAATCCTCGGTCCGAAAATGACAATTAAATTTCACATCGGCGATTGAAACTCAAAAGCAAACTGTAGCTCCAAATTCTTTCTGGGTAGCAGAAAATTATAAGGGCCTAGAGCTTGTAAAAACAAAAAGAAAGGCACGAAGAGCTGAGGCTGGAGCACTAAATCGAAAACTAACCTGGAGCACTGAAAGCTAGGTTCGCCAAGCTCCCAAGACGAAACCCGTCACTTCGAAGAAGAGTTGCTTCCATTGGCAGTGTAGAAGAACAGAGGTGCGCCGCGCGCTTAGGCTCTGAAGTCCGATAACAGAAAGCCTAGAGCTCTGGCGGACGCCTCAAGTACCGGGCCCAATCCGAATTCCCAATCCAAGTACTGGCACTAGTATTTTTCGTTCCTTCTTCCTTTTTTCACCCCCTCATTTTTTGTCAATTTGGTCACTCACATGTTTTTCTAGACAAATAAATAGGCCACTCTTCTTAAAATCTTGATCAAGTACCAGACTCAATGTTGCACCAGAACTGCAACAGGAATGAATTCGAAAATGATTGCGCCAGGCTAAAAATGGTTATGCAATTTTGTGCGTTTGATACTTTGATTCCCCGTTAAGCCCACTTAGGTGTCTTGCTCCTCTTTTCCGTATTTTCTTTTTCCAATTTTTCTTTTCTTTTTCATTTTGTTTATTACCTTTTACTTTTGTTTTTGGTTTTTTCTAGTTTTTTCTTTTCTTGTTCCTTGTTTTTTTTTGTTAGGCTCTATTTGGGAATAGATTTTGTGATTAGTATCAAAATTTTAGAAAAATTATTAACTATAAAGATGAAAACACTACATTTAAAAACTAAAATATATCTTTAGATAGATTTTTCAAAACTCTAATGCTAATTACTAATACCAAACGGGGTCATACTCATTTTTTTTTTGGGTTCTTTTGTCCCAATTTTATTTCCATCTATTTTTTATTTTAATAAAATAACTAATTTAATAAAATAATAAATATCAATGCATAAAAGAATATATATATATATATATATATGGGTAAATTTCATTTATGGTACCTAACCTTTATGCGTTGTTTTAAACGGGTCCTTAACCTTCATTTTATTCTCTTAAAGCCCCTAACCTGCCTATTTTTGTCCCAATTACAATCCTTCCGTCATTTTTATGGTTAACTTTGACAGAAGTTCTATAAAAATTAATGAAATTTGTTCAACATTTTCTTATTCTCACTTAAATCAACCTCAACCTAGCAAATTACCACTTCAACCACAATCTCCATCTCTCTCAGACATCGAAAATGGCCAGGTTTTCTTTGACTTTTGTCTTCTTTTCTATCCTGCTTCTCTACACAATCTCCGCCTCCACCACAAAAAGCCCGGAGCTGAAGCAATGCAAGCACCAGTGCAGGGCCCAGCGACATGTCGACAAGCACGATAAAGAAGCCTGCATCCGCAAATGTGAAGACTACTACAGAGAAAAGGAGGAGCGAGAATGAGAAGAAGAGCCGGGCTGGGGCGGTGAATCTATGCCCCTTGAAGTGGATCCTCAGAAGAGGTCTGGCCAGTGCCGGGAACAGTGCGAGAGGTACTTCGGCAAAGGCCAAGAGCGCCAGCTCTGCCGCTTTTGGTAACAGCAACGGTGGGGGGAACACGAGGGAAAAGGTGAGGGGAGCCAGTGTCGCTGGCACGGTATTGAGGAGGAAGAAGAACAGGAAGGAGGAGAAAACCCTTACGTTTTCGAGGATCAACATTTCAAAACCAGAGCGAAAACAGAGCACAGAGTGGACGTGATTGGAAAATTCACCAACAAGTCTAGGCTTCTTCAAGGGATCAAGAATTACAGGACTGCGATTCTTGAAGCAAACCCTCGTTTGTTGTGCCCAACCATTGGGATGCCGACGCCATTTACTTTGTCACTCAAGGTTATTAATATCGTTATCTCTTAGCAAATGAGGGAGAAAGGTGGAAATTGTGGTTGAAGTGGTAATTTACTAGGTTGAGGTGATTTGAGTGAAAATAAGAAAATGTTAGACAAATTTCATCAATTTTCATAGAATTTCCATCAAAGTTAACTATAAAAATGACGAAATGACTATAATTTGGACAAAAATCGGCAAGTTAGGGATTTTAAGAGGACAAAATGAAGATTAATGACCCGTTTAGGACAACACATAAAGGTTAGGGACCACTAATTTGTTTCATTTTTTTCAATATATATATATATATTGAAAAAAAAAAAAAACAAAAAAGCAAGAGAAGCCATAGTACAATAATATATTATTTTCCACTAAATATATGTTCTTTTAAGCTCACATATGTTATTTCAATATGAAAGTGTGTTGGACAAGTAACAATAAATAATCAGTCTAAAATAAAAGAATAAATATTATTTGATGGAAAAATAATAGAAAAAATGAGAACAAAAAACCAGGCCTCAAGGATATTATACTATACTTATAAATATCAACATTGGTACTGTTGGATGAACAGTAACTTGGTTTTGAGCCATAGTTCAGAAGTTTTTTTTTTTTTTTTTGCTTTTGGTAAACAGTAACTCAGTTTTGGGCTTGGTTGAGTCCAATTGATTTTGGGCTATGATTCAGTAGTTTTTTGTTTTTTAACTTTTTTAGGATACGATTTACTCTTTTTTTAGTTTTATCTCATTTCGTAAGGTTTTTATTTTTATGAGGGTTTTACCAGTTTTCGTCTATCTCACATTTTTTTCTATTAAAACACAATTTTATTCCCTAAATTTCTAATTTTTTATTTTTTGGACTTAAGTTACGTCCGTGTTACATTTTAGTCCCTGAATTTTATAACTATTTAATTAAATTTTCTATTTGTTCTCCTGGCCCCCAATTTTTTATTTTTGTTATTTTTTATGTCCTATCATCTAAAGTAAAGCATTGGTGACCATAATTTGTTTATTTTTTAGTTAAAATTTATTTATTTTTTAGTTAAACCATTTTTTATCTTTATTAAGTCAATTGTTAAATCCTTAATGCCTAAAGTTTTTTCATTTTTTTTTTTAATCCTAACTTTGTTTTATTGATTTTCTGTATTGTTATTTTCTAAAATAAAGCTTTAATCATTATTTCTATCATTATTCTTTCATTATTGATTATTAAGATTTATAGCATCAATTATTTATTTCAAGCTTTATAGTTTAATAAAGCAATTTGGTTCACAATTGTTAAATTTGAGAGTAAATTTTTCATCGATATTAAAAATTAGATTTTGTGTTAATAGGAGATGAAAATTTTTATTGAATTGTTTTTAATTAACAGACCAAATATGCATTGTTTTGAAGCATATAACATGTTATGCGTTGCACTATTATTATTAAAAGTTATTACCAAAAAATCTCCATTACAATGTGTGGATCACCAAACCTCTCCATTTGTTCTCTTGGCCTTTAATTTTTTATCATTTTTTTATTGTCTTCTAAAGTAAAATATTGGCAACTATGATTTGTTTCTCTTATATTTTTTGTAGTAGCATTTTTTACTCCATCCTCTACCTAGCAAAGTATGAACATTGTTTTGTTCCAAAATTATAAGGGTTAAACTTTAAAAGCATATTTTTATTATATCAAGTCTCTACATCTTTCCATGAATTAATGCAATGATTATATAAACTGCCGCAACACGCGGCCTCCATGCACCTCATATGAACTAAAAACAAACAATAATTCATAAAAAGAAACAATTATAAAAGAATAAATCTGATTAAAAAAACAAATAAAAACTAATAAAAAAAAAGATGAGTTTGTGATATGCACGCAAGACACATACAGCCTGTTCGTTTAAGTTTAATGAGGACTAGTTAATACGTTTTTTTTTTACCCGGGCTCACTTTTGACAGTGGGTTCTATGCTTTTTCTCTATTCGTAGCCTCTAATGTTGTGTTTATTTACGATCTTACCGATCGGTTGGCCCATTGACCAATTGACGGAGAACGGACAATCACTAGCGGTGGGAATAGGATATAGACGACGAAGGATTGACGATCGCAGGTCGCTATAGGGGGTGGGATCTAGTCGATGGGGGTCCAGCTGAGTCTTGTTGTCCTAGGTCTAAGAGATGTTCGGCTGAATGTGCTTGGATGATACCAATCAAACAATGGTGGAGCTGTAGTGCTTTGGTTTCTCGGAAGACGCGAGCCAATGGCTGAGGCAAAATCATTTTGCTCTTCATTTTCAAATCACTTTGCTATGAAGTTTTTAATTGTTTGCGAATCAACTTGCTTTGGAATTTTGAATTGTTTTTGCTCTGGATTTCTTGCTCCAGTTTGCGAGCCGTTGCCGTTGATTGAAGCATTGATCAGTACAAAAGACCAGGAGATGGATGAGGAAGTTGCCAATGAGAAGGCACAGTGATGGAGGAGCAACTCTTTGGCCTAGTGAACTTCAGGGATACACTACAAGAAAACAAGTTATTTGAGACGGGAAAAAATGTAGGGAAACCGTAGGAAATGGTCATTTCCTACAATAAAAATCGTCGGACAAAACCGTAGGAAAAAGTAGTGTCGGAAATAAAAACCGTCGGATAAACGTAAAAAGCTCCTACGCTTTTATGACGCCAGCATATCCGACGGTTTTGAGATGAATTATTTCCTACGCTTTTATGACGCCTGTGGTCCCCATTATTTAAGACGGTTTTGAGATGCATTAATTCCTACGCTTTTATGACGCTTTTCCTACGGTTTTGTGACCCCATATCCTACGGTTTTGAGACCTTAATTCCTACGGTTTTATGACGCCTGTGGTCCTACATTATTTAAGACGGTTTTGAGATGCCTCCTTGTCCTACGCTTTTGTGACGCCATTATTTAAGACGGTTTTGTGACTTTAATATATCCTACGGTTTTCTGTCATTAATATTGTTCCTACGATTTTGTGACAATTTAAAGATTTTAGTAAATTAATTTATACACAAATTAAAAACATATTATATTGCATTATATAATAATAATAATAAAAAAACAAATTATTATTATTATTATTATTATTATTATTATTATTATTATTATTATTATTATTATTATATAACAATTGATCAAAGTAATCAATAAAATTACTATACATAAAAGTAATCAAATTTTACAGGAAAAAGTTAATTACAAAGAACTGAAGGAGATCTAATATAAAATCAATGAGGATGCAGTGCCGGGCTGATCATCGTCATCTCGCTGGCTACGATCGTCGGCAGGATGCTGAGTGGAGGATCCGGTCCGTAGGTCGTCTGAGAGCGCCGATGCAGGTATAATCCCCTGCTGGATCAACCTGTTAAGCATGGCGCTCATTGCAGCCTCGGTCTCTCGCTGAACCTGAGTGCGAACGTCTGCCTGTAACCGCGTAAAATCACTCCGTAGCTGGGTGTTCTCAGCCCTCAGCTGAGCAATCTCCTCCGAATCAGCACGTGGAGCCTAAAAAATTTTGTAAGTAGCAATTAGCAACGTAAAAGTGATAAAAATAATTAATAAAGTTAAATACGAATGAAAAATACCCGATTTGGTCCAAATGTCTGGGGATCAGAGAGTCGGCGCGGAACACCCGGTAGTCGGCCCTTTTTTGGTGGGCCTCGTACCTCGCTCCAGACCTCTGCATCGAACTGCGGGCGGTCATCCGGATTCTGGTATTTTTGTTGAATCCGCTGGACATATCCATCCTACAAGAAAAAGAAATTAGAGTTAGTAAGACAAATATTATATTTTTAAAACAATGTTTGTAGTGGTAAATGAACATTTATTACCTGCAGCTGCTGTGAAATCAGATCGATGGGCTGACCGGTCTTCTTCCGTCTATGAGTATGAGACCACCACTCATCAAATGATGGCTCAACTCCATCATTTGCTTTTGTCTGCACAATTTTAGATATCATTAAAAATTAAAGTAATTAATAAATCATACAAAATTTATAATGTATGGAAGGTCCAAGTTGGTACCATACGATCCCAGTGCATCTCGCCTGGGATTGAGCCCATCGTGTGCTTCGGAACAAGGCCTGAGCTATCCGCTATGTGCTTGGCATGGGAACCAACCTCCGATAGCTTCTTCCATCGCTCCTGCTCCCACTGGTCACACAACTGATTCCACACCTGCTGACTGTAGCAGGGTGGAACATGTGGCCGCAGCAAATTGTAGTCAGGGTTGTCGAAGAAGGCGGGGATCTTCTGAATCGCGACAGACCTCCAATGATAGACGCGGTTCCGCACGGACCGCGAACAGTAGTCAAAGACAATTCGGCGGATGGCGCCGAAGTCTCTAGGGTCCCATCTATAGTAGTTCTGCAATTTCACAAAGAAGAAAAAAAATTATTAATTTTTCCATATACAAAGTATTGTTTAAAAATGTATAACAACCAATTACCTCTAACGTGGTCACGTGCTCCTCTCGTGCAGCTCGAGATGCATGTGACCAAGCTATAGAACTTTCGTCCCACAACCTCACATGAATAGAGGCTATGGTGGAACGAACGGAGTCATCAGTGAGTAAGCTGTAACAAATGATGATTATAGTAAGATATATATATAAACTGATGTAACTAAGAACAACGTATAATTATATCACAATTAATGACTTAAGAGTCAGTAATACTTACTCTCGAGGGACGATGAGCGGACGGTCCTGCGGAGGTGGAGGTGGTGGTAAGTCAACTACCCGTGGGCCTCGCCCTCTAGGTAATGAGGGGCCCCAGCAGCTGGACTGCGCGTCAGGTGCGACCGCTGGGCCGCCAGTGGCCTGGGCCTGCTGAGTGCAGCTGCTGCTGCTGCTGCTGCTGAACTCGGGTGTAGGCCGGGTAGATGAGGAGTGGATATACCGAGCTCATTTGGATCAAGGAATGAGTTAGGATCGACATCCCATGTGGGCTGCCCGATCCCTGTCTGCTGGTACTGAAATGACCCGGATATTCCGCTCATATCCGGGTAATTCGCATCAGTCTGCGTGTCTCGAAACTGCTGAAATGTGGATCCGGAGCTCGATGCGCCAAACGTGTGCGGCACATGAGGTCGTGGCACCGGAGTATATGGCAGTTGCGTCTGTGGCTGGGTTGGATGCACCGATGTCTGAGCCTATGTCTGTGGGAGCTGGGTCTGAGTCTCAGTCTGTGACACCTGTGTAGGTGTCACAGCAAGCTGTCGTCGACCCCGACTACGTCGAGGATCATGTATGTCCTTAGCCGGGGCTTTGCTCGAGCTGGACTGTCTGGGGAGAACCATCCTAAAATTAAAGTTTAACATGTTTATTACATATATATGTAATACTAAATTAGCATTACGTCACTAACATTTACATATTAAATTTCATTATTTTAGTAAACTCTGTAATTTTTGAAATTTCAGTCATTTGAATACCATTTGCGCAGTAACACTTTTTAAAATTGCCAATTATTTGATATATACTTATTTATAAAATTAAATTATTAAACTAGCATTAGCTGATTATACTTACATTATTGAAGTAACATTAGTGTTGTAACTTGCGCTTCTTAATTACACTCACATTATTAAAGTGCTAACAATATTACTCTAACATTATTGAACTAACAGTTTTTTATATTAACCACATATATAGTAACATGCTGTAGTACAAATAGAAGTAACCATTATTACATAAAAAATTATTGTTGTCCCTAACCACATACATATTAATTACTAACACCATATAACTAACCACATACATATTCATTACTAACACCATATATAACATTACCTAAAACATATAATATAAAAACTAACTTCTTAAAATTTAACCTTCAATACATGCATTATATATATATGTAAACAACAACTATATGTAATAACAAACATTAATTATATATGAAAAAGTACTTAAAAATAAAAATTACCTAGTTTAAATAGCTCTGGGGGAGATTTGGGGAGTGGGTTTGGAAGAGTTTGTCGCAGAAACGAAGGGTTGGAGTGGTGAAAACTAAAGAACTCCCACGAATTTAAAGGGGAAGTCTGTCGATTTAGCTACCACTTGAAACCTACGCTTTTCCTGCATTTTTTAAAATTGTAGGAAAACCGTAGCAACATTTCCTACTCTTTTCCTACGAAAAATACAAAATGCATGAAAACCGTAGGACACAAAAAATTGGAATTTCCCGCCAGTAATTGGAATTTGCAACGAATTTCCTACTTTTTTGCTACTTTACTCCTACGCTTTTATATATTTCCTACACTTTTACTACTTAAATGAAAAATGGACTCAAAACCGTCGGTCAACGCACTCTCCTAGGTGATCAGAATCCTACATATTTCCTACGATTTTTTAAAATTGACTCAAAACCGTCGCATTATACTCCTACATATTTCCTACGATTTTTTGAAATTAACTCAAAACCGTCGGATAACACTATACCCTAGGTGCTTATGGTCCTACATATTTCCTACGATTTTTTAAATGTTGACTCAAAACCGTAGGACAACACACTATCCTAGGTGATTATATCCTACATATTTCCTACGCTTTTATACAGTTGACTTAAAACCGTCGGACAGATAAATATCAAATATTTTACCCATTTGATATATATATATATATATATATATATCTAATTTATAATGTGTTTAATTATATATGAACTAATTATGTGGTTGGAGGAGTTAATTATTACACTTTTTTTAGTTGATGAATAAATGAAAATATTTATATTTTAGAAATTAAATATATAAATTTAATGTGTAAGGTCAGATTAAATCTCCCAAATTTATTTCCGGGTAAAATCCACCGGGGGTAACCTAGCTATGAACAAAAATCAAAAATCTTAAAATTACTAGAACATGATTATTAGACAGTTTAATTTATGATTTCAAAGGTTATTGTCGGACACTTTAAAAGAAGTTGGGATAAAATGTAAATTTTTCAAAATAGATGGGCAAAGTGTATAGGTTAGATCAAACCACAATGCGGCTTTTGTAATTTACCCTATTTTTTATTTAGAAGATATTTTTTAATAAAATAAATTTTCATTATAAGCAATTAAAAAATTTAATCATTAATAATGAAAAAATGACCAAAATATAAAATCAACCATGCACCTCATTTTCTATGCGACGTACGCAATTTCTAGTAGATATAACTCTGAAATTTATTAACATTATTATTATTTAAATAGCATACAATAATTTTTGGTAATGTAAAAGTTAATATTTTCATTTCAATTACACGGAAAATTAGAAATTTGATGATTAAATTTCATAAACTTTTTTTCTGAAAATCCAAAACATAAATGCATTCAAAGTTACGTTACGATTTCAAATAAAACATGCAAATGTTTTAAACAATTACACTTAATCAAACATCATCGCCTTCATCTGACTCTAAACTATCGAGCGATGCTTCATCATCTGATGTATCCCCATCAACTTGTGTGACCTCGATGTTCTCATCCATGTGTTGCACGATTTCAGGAACACACGTTAAATCGACAAGTATGTTAATCTCATCAAGGGCAATGCCATCAGTTGTTACCATTAGTACTTCACTTGAAATCACTTCTTGGAACGGCTCATTTGTGGTTTCTAACCGACATGTTTGCTCATCAGACATTTCCTCATTCTCGTCAGATTGAATACTAAAATTATTCGATGAACAATCGATGAAAGCTCGTGGCTTCGTCTTAACCACCGGCCACCACTGATGAAGAGTCTTGTTAGGGTACTCACAGTAGTAAACTTGTTGAGCCTGGGTCGCAAAGATAAACGGCTCAGGTGGTGATAATCTTGACTTCCATTTAACGTCAACAACACCAGTACGTGCGCAAGTTCGAACACCACGTGTCGGATCAAACCAAGTACATTTGAACAGCGTCATGACTTCATACCCACTCCCGTGGTACTCAATACGTATAATCTCATCAATAAGACCATAAAAATCATAGCTACTGGATCCCCAAATCTCACCCTTCACGCAAACACCATAAGTGTCGTTTTGTCTTGGCCGTAGGCTTGTGTGTGGAAACGAAAACCATTCACAATACATCCATTGTATGAAACGGCAACTCGAATAGGACCACGGGCTAATTGAACAATACGAGGATCTAATTTATCCTTGAAACGGTTAACCTGAAAATATCAAGTTAATATAATAACATAATTGCACAGTATATTCAAACAGAACACAATTAGGAACATAAAAATTATCACGCCATGAAACTCACGTATGATGAGAACCATTCGGTCAAATGCTGATCTCGATAACTTTGTAATTCACTTTCACCTAATTGGGGAAATCTTGTTGATATATAAGAGTCAAAGTGCCTGAAATGATAACTAGTCAATAATGAATTAAAGCAATCTTGTTGATATAAAAACCCTCACAGTTGTTTACATATATGTTACCTGACAATCGGTATAATCTCATTGCAGTTGCGCAAAGTGTAGATATGCATTTGATGTTTCTCAGTGGGATCAAGTAAGCGTTGTCGCCCGCAGTTGGGTATGTTACGACATCTTGTATTGAAGATAGATAACAATTGACCCTCGACATCAGCCACAGGAATAGCAATATCATCATTTCGTGGGACCCTGTTTAACCGTGTAGGAATATTTACTTCAAAGTAATGGCTACAGAATGTAGACATTTCCTGGACCAAGTACGCTTCCACAATTGATCCTTCAATTGCAGCTTTATTTCTAGCCTTTCGCTTCAATGACCGCATTAGTCTGCCAAGTTAAAAAAATATAACAATTAATGACATATAATATGCGAAAATTATTGACATATAATATATGAAAATTATTGACAGAAATATGAATGCAGATTAAAAAATTACCTTTCAAATGGATACATCCATCGAAATTGAACTGGACCACACAACTTTGCCTCATGAGGGAGGTGGATAACAAGATGTTCCATCGAATCAAAAAAGGCAGGAGGGAATATCTTTTCTAGCTTACATATGGTAACCACTATATTCCGCTCCAACTGTTGTATGTCATCAAATCGAATCCTACTTGTGCATAAGGTTCTGAAAAATGAGCAAAACTCAGAAATCGTCTCCCATATAGGACCTGGCATATACCCACGTAATGCAATAGGAAGCAACCTCTGCATTAACACATGACAATCGTGACTCTTGAAGTTATAGAATGTACCGTCACTCAAGTTAACCGTACGGCCCAAGTTCGAGGCATACCCATCAGGCATCTTTATCGTTCTCAGCCACAGAGTAACATCTCTTATATGTTCCCGACTCAACGTATAAGATGCTTTTGGTTTTACACATTTCCCTCTAATATTTCGTAAATGTAGTTCACGCCGCATATTTTTTAACTCCTGAAGCGAAAGGCGAGAATTGGAGTTATCTTTTGTTTTCCCACATATATCCATAACAATATTAAAAATATTCTCGAAACAATTTTTTTCAATATGCATGACGTCCAAATTATGGCGAACAAGCAAATGCTTCCAGTACGGTAACTCCCAGAATATACTCCGCTTTAACCAATTATGCCACTCTCCAAACCCCACAACTCGGTGTTTATCATATGAAGAGTCAAACGGAGGAAAACAATACCCAACTAACATAGCATGTATTTCCTCACCTGACTTATATGGACTAGTGACAGCACTAACCTTCTTCCCTGGGATGAACGATGTTACATTCGAACGGAATGTGTGATTATGCGGTAAAAAAACCCTGTGACAATCAAACCAACATGGCTTTCTGCATTTCTTCAACATAAATGTGTCAATTTCATCCATGCAATATGGATACGCAAGCTTACCATGGGTACTCCAACCTGAAAGGTTTCCTAGTGCAGGAAAATCATTAATTGTCCATAATAAACATGCCTTCATAAGAAAATTTTGTTGTCGATAACTGTCCCATGTAACAACCCCTTCCGACCATAAAGTTTTGAGCTCCTCAATCAATGGTCGTAAAAATACATCAATGTTGCGTCCTGGTGCTCTAGGACCAGGAATTAGGAGAGTCATAAAGATGAAGGGTTCTTTCATACACAGTTCTGGCGGAAGATTGTAAACAACTATAAAGATTGGCCATATCGTGTATGTTCCACCAACAACATTATTCGGGTTAAATCCATCGGTACACAATCCGAGCCTAACATTTCTAATTTCATCAGCGAATGATGGGAATGTTCGATCTACGTGACGCCACGCTTCAGACTGACATGGATGACCCATACTTCCATCATTGCATGATTTATTATAAGCATGCCAAGTCATGTGAGTCGCTGTTTTTGATGACATGTACAAGCGCTTCAACCTGCTTGTTATTGGTAGATACCGTAACAATTTTTTCGGAATCAACGTCCTCCTTCCGGAGGTTACTCTTTCTTTATATCTACTACTTCCACATTCACGACAATGTGTTAATTTTTCATCTTCCCGATAGAATAGCATACAGTTATTCTCACATGCATGAATTTTTGTATATGGCAACCCAAGTCCTTTTGTGAGTTGTTTCGCATCATATAGGGTGGATGGGAGTCTATTACTTTCAGGCAACATTTATTTCATAAGCTCCAGTACTCTATCGAAACAACGATCTGTCATATTAAACTCACTTTTGCAACTTAACAATTGGGTCATTGCAAACAATCGTGTTTGTTTAGTGCACACATCCCACAATGGTGCATTTGCATCATCCAACAAATTATAAAATTGTTGTGCGGTCAGATTAGGTAACCCCTCTCTCATTTTAGACACATCGAACACATTATCATTATTATCACTGCCATTATTAGGTTCTTCGACATCAGTATCGATAAACTCTTCATCCACCAACATTCTTTCACTATTTTCAGATCCTAAATTCAATGATAACGGACCCATTGATTCACATACCATCTGTTCATACGCATTTACACTACTTGATTCTCCCCTTGTCCCTCCATATAACTGCGATGGAAAATAGCTACAGGCCATATTGAAATTGTGCAGATTGCTATCATATTGTTCATTGTGACAGTGCCATATGTAATAGTTTGGCGTAAATCCATATCGAAACAAATGCTCTCTAACTTTCAGCTCTATTCGATAAAATCTGTTATTACATTTACGACAAGGGCATTTAATCATTTTTACTCCTTCCCACTAAATGCAAACTGTAGAAACTCATTAACACCAGCCATAAATGCAGAATTCATATATCCATCAGTATCTATCCTCTGGTATATCCACTCACGTCCATTAGCAGCCATTTTGTTTCTCTTGTAAAATAGACAGTAAAAACCCTCAACATAAATACATAATATATTTATTACATTTCATATAATATAAATATAATGAAAATGTAAATGAATTACTTATATATGTCATGCATACACCTCATACATTCTATAACTGAACTACCTAGCTACTCCATTAAGGTAAGGGCCCTACTCCATTGAAAGTTGTATAAGCAGTAAACCATTTTAACTGTTCCATGTTAGTAGCATTTTATGTAAATTTCGGCAGCATTTCCCTTCAGTTCCCGTTCACAGTGTTTCTCAATAATATCAACTTATTGAGAAACACACGACGGGAACAATTTGGGAAATACTCTACCAAATTTCACATATTGCTACTACGACAGGAACACATTAACTGAAATACTGCTTATACAAGTTTCAACTGTCCAACTTGGACAATCCATGATTATGTTAATTACAAATATAACTTAATCCAATACATCTTGTTTGCCAACAATCTGAATCAGACCAATATTATATTTGTCATCAACACAATCATGGATGGAGAATCTAAGGTATAATAAATAAATACTTATATTATGCAACTACATGCTGTCATAAGTCAGCTACCTAAAACAACATAAGTATATCTCATAAAAAATAAATAATTACCATTTAAATCACTAACATCTAAAGTCAGCTACCTAAAACAACATAAGCATATCTTATAACAAATAAATAATTAACAGAAAAATAACTAATCTATAAATTACTTATAAATACCTCTATTGAGCTGAAGAAGATGTTGAAGCGGAAGTGAAATTTGATGTACCAATTGTTGCTGGGGCGAGTTGGAGAAGAGAAGTGGGAGGGTATTTATAGCCAAATTCTGTAGTAATATCGTAGGTATTATATATGAAAGTTAAAGTGCAAGATTAATGTAGAAAAGTTGTAGTAACTAACGTCAAAAAAATGTAGGAAAAAATAAACTGTCAGAAAATTGTAGGATTAAATTTCCTACATTTTTAAGACACTCACGCTTTTTATGTCTAAAAAACGTAGGAAAAAAAATGAGGGAAAACCGTCGGACATATTTTGTCTCAAAAACGTAGGAAAAGTGTCCGACGCTTTTCCTACAAAAACGCCTCAAAACCGTCGGACAACTTGGCGCCATTAATTCCCGCCATTTTTCGCTGACATTTATCCTAAACTTTTTTGTGTCAGAAATTTATTGAATGAAAACCGTCGGAGATAATATTTTGTCTGACGGTTTTCCTGCGAATTATTTTCCTACGCTTTTTTCCGTAGTAAATTTCCGTAGCAAATAATCCTCATTCTTGTAGTGATAATATTGTCTTTTTATGAACTAGGTCACGGGCACGACCTGACCCAAAACACATTAACGTGTTAATCTAGTCTTGAGAATATGAAATGAACCACACTAAAAAAAACAGAAAAAAAAGAACCCATCTAGTTTGACTTCATCAAACTGGGTCATCAGATCATTATGACCCGATTTGGCGGCTACTAAACTTAAGTTATTTTACCATGATGCATGGAGTGTTGAATGAAATTCTCTACCAATTTAAGTAGTCTCCTTCACATATTTATTAATACAGTAGTGCTTTACATAGTTATATTTAAAACGTTGATGATTTATTTAGTGAAAAAGATTAATGAGAAAATTAATTCAAAGGGGAACGCTTTATCTTAGCATTATTCATTGGTAACAGTTTTTCTTTTATGTTTTGCTTTTTATTTTTTACATTTTTTTATAAGAAGCTTCAAACTTCATTCTCAAGAACTAGAACAATCAATGGTAACCATGCCCACTAATTGAGGTGGAAGATTTTTCATAAAATCATCACAAAATAAAGGCAGCATAAGCAAGATTGTGAGCTATCTGATTTAAGTCTCTCAAAGTATGAAGAACATGTCATCCCTTGAGCTTTGCTAGCCATCTCTTTATCTCCAAGCTGAAGGCCTCCAAGTTCTTTCCATGGTTTGATACAATAACTTTGGTGACCTATGCAGCATCCACTTTAACTATAAGCTAGCTTAAGTTGAAATCATTGGCCAATTTGATCCAAAATGTTGATCAAATTTGATAGCTTTTGTTTTCTCATCAGACGTACTTTCATCTACTTTCTATCAAGCTTTTCAAATTGTGGCAACTAAGCATTTGAATAATTAAATTGAAACCTTTTTCACAAAAGTTGCAATCTAGTCAAAACGGAAAACAGTTATATCAATATTGCTAAGTCCTGTCCCACGAGTTGGCAAAGGCATAGGGATATAGAAAATATGGTCCTGAGTTTAGCCTCTCCCATTTTCTTGCATTTCCACAACAAATGTCTTAAATATCTCAAAACTTCAACCCTGCAACATTGTATAATTAATTCTATACTTTAAAAATTATATCGTCAATTTTGTAGTATTGTATAGTTGTGATATCATTGAACGCAATTTGAGTTGAAACAAACACTTATAACAATATTACATGAATGTTCCTTACAATCTAATCAAAAGTTGGTTGAAATTCGATTACACTCTATACGTCAGCGTAAAAGACATGTATCGTATAATTTTCACATACATACATATATATAAAATAAAAAATTAGGCGTTGCAAAATTTAATCAAATAGGTTCAGTACAATCTAATCAGAAATATATGGTATTTGTTTTATTGGAGGCACATTGGTATGACATGGATGATGACTTGTTATGCGATTCCTTATTGTTGACATACGAAAATCCAGATGGAGCCCAATTAAGCACTTCTATATGTATGGACATGAACCTAACAAATTTAATTGAACGGATGAATAAAATACCTGAATGAGGACCAGTGGGCCTCTCAATAGGCTTTTTTTTTTTTTTCAAATGTCTGTGGCTTAATTGGCTAGTACGTCCAGTCCTTTGGAAGGAAAATCTGGTCTGCTAAGGAACTTTGGTCGGGACAATTAATTACACAGCACTGAGCCGACGATGATGCCTCCTTCCCGGTATTCCTGTTCTTCACTAAACAGTTGTTGCCATCTCCTCGATCTCTTGAATTAGTTTTAGCTTCTGCAATTAATCGTCAAATTAATATTCTTTTAAATTTTAACTAAGCAGACATATTTATATAATACGAAAAAATTAAAACGAATGTTAACCGATGACATAAAATATACTCTACTTGAGATAATTTTGAGAACAGAATTAACCCAACACCTCTTCGTGGAGAAATTTGCAACCCTAACGCAGGAACATTGAGGTTGAGAGCTTGGGCCACGCGGGAGGGGAGGAGAACAGGCGCACAAGCTGCAACCTCAAAATTAACATTAATATATATATCGAATATTAAACTGTATATTATGAAAATGAAAATGCAGGAGAAAAAACAATTGCAACATAATTATATATTAGGGTTTAGTTAAAGATGAAAATCATATCGACGATAAACAATTGTACCTGGTTTTTTGCTGGGCTGGTCACTTCTGCCGGCGGTTTGTGGAAGAAAAACTCCGGTGCCGGTGCTTGATCGTCTGCCGGAATATAGGAAAAATGCTTGCATTCTAGGCCCTCCGGTGTTACTCTCAGACTTTGTTCTTTGTTTTGCTACTCCATAGATGTAATTCGTTTCCTGTTTAATATTAAAAGTTGGATAATCATGCCAAAAATAATTATTTCAGAACAATGAAACATGTACACACATACGTACTTAGAACTATATGACTAATTAATTAAGTAAGCAATAAAATATAATAAAATATTTATTAGGAAACAACCAATTCGTTTTAACCTAAGTCAATTGACTTATTTTTACTTTTATATTTTTTTTCACTTGAAAATAATTTTATTTAAAAACTAATATTATGTAGATACAATAATCCATTTGAAAGTAAATTTTTATGATGTTGTTAAATTTTTATGAAATTTTCTTTTTTAATGCCGTAAACTAAAAAAATTCATAAAACTTTAATAAGATTACAAAAATTATATTTTTAATGGATTATTGTAGCTAAGTGCATAATATAGGCTTTTAATTAAAATCAATTCTAGGTAAAAAAAATATAAAAATAAAAATAAATTATTTTAAAATTAATTAATTTAAATTAAAACAAATTGACTATTAATTCTTAAGGTAGGCCGACTTTTTTTCTTTTATAAACTGATGCATTTACTATATAATTATTTGTAGTTTGAATTTCTTTAAAGGGATACTAAATAGTTGCCAATATTTATAGCACCAGCAATTTTTCCTTGTTGGGGGAGAGACGTACGCGTGTGTTGCCCGTTACTCTGATACTGCTCAATATTTAGTCGTTGTTCTTTTTTTTTAAAAAAGGATGAAAATCCCCCCTCCATGATGGAGATTAGTACTATAAATAAATTGAACTTATCTCTATTCTGCAGCATATATCAGGAAGAAACGCGAACAATCTAAATAATATATATAACATGGAAAAAAATTAGCAGCAAACTAACAAGGAAAGGAAATGGATGTTTGTGGAAACATACCAGATGGAGATGTGCTTGTGCAGACAACTTATGACGATAAGTACTTGGCTGCTGCTCTACAGAATCCTGCAATAACAGTCGCTAACATCATTTTTAGATTCTTTCATCAACAATGATCATGTTTCAAGATTGCCAGAAAAAAATATATTATTTTCAAACTCTAATACTAGAAACTAGAAATATATATTCGAGCAGACCTTCTGGGGATGAGTTTTGAGACAAGCAGCTTCTTCTCGAAGATAAGAGGGCAGCCACAGCAACATTCTTTCTTCGAAACCCACATCCCCATGAGGATCTACACAAGAACAAGTGGCCGCCATAGATATTCCAGAGGCAGAAGAAACAAAAAGAGCTCTGAGTTCCAAACTCAATGCTCTGGAGTTCCCAACTTGGGTTGGGTAGCCAAACTCAACTAAACACTTAAGCCGGAGGCTCCATCGGAAGAGATATATAAGTACATGACGATTAATTAACCTAGATTTGCGACTAAATTCACGCTTTGACCTAATTAAGAAACTCATTAGACTTTTTTGTTTACCCTTTCTACCCTTCTCGCCGGTTGACTATTGCCACTCCCCCGTTGACCTTTACTTTCACGACATACTGGTTTTGATCTTCTTTTTCCTTATTGATCACATTTCTGACGTCAAGCCCAAACAAAGTACTCTTTTAGTAATCTTGCATTATTGGGATCAGTAAATTACTAGTACTACATTCCTTTTTCCAAATCCAAAAAAGATTCATACTTTGATGAGCTAAAGCACAAAAAAGGGGAAACAAAAACAAAAATTCTTTTCCAGCTCCCCCTTAACTTCTCCCCCATGTACCCAAAAAAATAAAAAAACAATCGCTTTCAAGAAACAAATCAATTATGTACAGCGCACGTGTGTGTGATACATCTCAACGGCATATAAATTTTGGTAAAACATACACTCGGCAATAGATGCAGTGAGAGAGAGCACTTTTTGTGGTTTTGACCATAAGCCCGGAAGATTTGGGTCAGTAAACTTCTTTAAAACTTTCCTATTTTTTAGTTATTCTTCGCATAACTATACATGGTGAGATGCTCAATCCAAACATGCATATTAATGGAAGTTTTTTAATGAAAAAACATCACAATTATGTTTGTTTTTCTTTTTTTTTTTTTTACTTCAGGAAAAAAAGGGTTTGTTGGCTCCTTTTAACAGCGATCAATCTTTATACTCCCCCGTCCCACATTTTTCTCACCATTTTTATTTGGCACGCATATTAAGAAAAATTATTGTTTTTAGCATCTTTCTAAGTCTACCTTTATCTTTTCCGCCTCAACTCTACACCGAATCATCTTCACTTCGTCTCTCTCCATTTGCTCCAAATCACCCTGTTGCTTCGTCATTCTAACTGTGACCTCATCGTCAACTGCAATTTGACCTCCTCTAACCGTGATTTGGCCTCCTCCGACCGTGATTCGGCCTTCCCTGATTTACTTCAACCTCCTTCGATCTCCTCACCATCTCCGATCTTCTTGTTGTCTCATCGCCTTTAATCTCCTCATCATCTTTGATCTCCTCTTCGCCTTATGCTGCCTCCAATCTCCTTATCGTCTCCGATCTCCTTGTCGCCTCCAATCTCCTTGTTCTCCTATCTCCGATCTCTTAGCGTTCTTCTATCTCCAATCTCCTCCGATATCCTCATTCTCCTATCTTCGATCTCCTCGTTTCTATCTTTGATATCCTCTTAGTCTTTGCTACATATGAAGAGAGAGAAAAAGAGAGAGAGAGAAAGAGAGAGAAAGAGAGAGAGAGAGAGAGAGAAAGAGAAAGAGAGAGAGGCTTGTCTGTTCGTTTCTTCATACTTTTTGACTTTTTTTCAAGAGAATTAAAGAAAGGCATTATGATATTTTAGATGTAAAAAACTTACTAAATAATAAAATGGAGCAGAGAATTTAGGACGGCACAAAATAGAAAATGGTGTAGAAAACCTAGGACGGAGGGAGTAATACATAATCAATGTAAAAGATTTAAATCATCAATGCTAAAAACTTTATTAATGAACTTTACTTCTTGATGTAACTTAAGATTTCACTTTAGTAGCAAATTTATAAGTTTACGCAGCCTTGAGAAGTTTTATAAAAACTAAGGTTAAGAGCTACTAAAAATATTTTTCATTAACCACAACTCTATTTAGCAATGTAACATCTTGCCATTTTTTCAACTTATTTTTTTTAATTATTCTTTTTCAACTTTAAATTTAATTTGATTACATTTTTTTAAATAAAAAAATCTGAAAATCTGAATCTATAGTATATAACAATCTCACTATGGATCTCAGAGTTTGCAATAGCAAAATGGCTTATTATTCTCAATGAACCACTCCAACCTATCGTTAATGAGTCAGAGTATAGTACAATAGTAGGTCATGCACCTTCCTGACCTCTTAGCTTCATGTGTGATTGCTAGTTTTGAGAATTTGATTTGGTAAACTACTCGGTGTCTGCCTGCATTTTAAATATCATTCCAAAGATTAGGCAATTCGTTGATCGGACATTTATTTTCATTTACAAACCAACACTGTCGTCTTTGCCATTAAATGTTTTCTAATGGTTGGGCCACTAGAAAATAGTTCCCAATAATTGTGATTATTTGTGGCTTTCATATGAGCACAGACCTTTTGAGCATGCCTTCTAAATGTGACAGTCTGTTTCTATCTGTGACAATCATTTACTCGTACCCAACCCGACTTACAAGTTACAGCTAGTGTTTCACTTTCTTGTAGCCTATCTTTTGAGGCACAATCTATTTATTAATTTAGCCTCTCTCTAACTTAATGAACATTATTTTCCATAAACTTTGATGAGTGATTGGGTATAAAAAAAAAAAAAAGAAATGGTCTGACAAACTGACGCCAAAAATAAGACTTATGAAAGTTTAATATCTTTGAATTTTTTGACCAATAAAATTGGAAATTATCATTTCAAAGAAGAAACAAAGAAAATGTTTTTTTTTTTATAATCAGGAGTTCTATACAATGTTAGAGATGTTCAAAATAGTGGGTTGGGTCCAACCCAGCTCGGGACTGACTCGAATCAGACCCGGCTTTGTATGGTCCCGGGTAAGACATGGGACATAAATGGGCATGTACGTGCCTTAGAAAATAGGGGATGGGCCTAGGACCAGCATGGCTCAATTTGGATTTGGGCCCAACACAACTCACGCCACAGGCACAGGATCGGGCCGAGCTCGGCCCAGGACCGATGGCCCTGGTCTGGTCCCAACAGTAGGGAGGCCAACGATCAGTGGCATTTTTTTTTTAAAAAAAAGCTAAAATTACATTATAAGTCCCTCCAACGATTTATACATTTATTTTGGCCCCCAAAATTCCCCCTCCCCCTTTACTCCTATAAATAGGAAGGCCATTTGCAACACTTCTTCACATCAATCTCAACATTCTCTCCTCTTTATTGAATACACTATTTTCTTCAAGCTTTCAAGCTTTTTTCTTAATCACATCCTTAATTACTTCCTAATTTCTTCATTTTCTCAATTTAATCTCTCACAAATGGCATCAAAGGGAAAAGGGAAAGGCTTTTAGCTCTTCATCCCATACCCAAGTTGAGGTTCTTTTTTTAGTTCAATGTCCCGACCGACGAGCCATGGGGTCTACTTTCAAAATACTGACGATGATGGGTAATTTGACATGGCTCAATATAAGTTGAGACTTGACGATCAACTTTCCAATGACGATATGGAAGAAGTGAAGCCCACTCTGGTGGAAAATCTTAGGAGATGAGATGGCTCCCAACCCACCTCGATAAGTTGTCAGCCCGAAGTTAAAACACAAGGTAAATCGTCAAGGCTTTCACCGCATGGGTTTGGGAGCATTTCGACCAAGTTTTCAAGAAAGATAATGGTGGCAACAAAGCAAGGTTTGCAAAATGCAAACATTGCGAAATGAAGCTCGTGCATAAGAAGAATTCAGGCATGAAGACACTGAAATGATACATGAAATATAAGCATCCAAATCTCTATCTGATCGAATACAGCCACTAATACCGGAGGTCAGACATAGCTAGGAAGTATTGCTGGTGGATCAAATATTTATAGATTTAGTCAACAAAATTGTAGACAAGGCATAGCAGAATGGATGATGTCGACTAAGAAACTATTTATTCAAGCTGAAGATATGCACATGAAAAATTGGATTAAATCACAACTAAACCTCACTTTTAAAAATACATCTAAGAGTACTACTAGGAGGGAGGCATTTAAAATTTATGAAACCAGTAAATCAAACCCGCAAGTATACTTTTCTGCTCTTGATCATTCTGTCTCATTCACTAGTGACATGTGGACTTCACATTAGGAAAAAATTATTATTGTGTTACTGCACATTGGATTGATGATGGTTGGGTCGTTCAAAAGTGTATTATTGCATTTAAATGAATGGAGGTCGATTATACTGGTTTGAACATATTTCAAGTTATTTCTAAAATCTTTAAAGAGTTTTATTATCATGACAAGGTTTTTAGCATAACATTTGACAATGCATCTAATAACGATGTTGTAGCTGAGACATTGATAAAATCATTGGAACCTATTTGAGATACTGCATTTTTCACATTAGATGTTTGTCATATTTTAAACTTGGCTATCCAAAAAAGTCTTCAAGTTTTAAGCACTGAAATTACTCATATTCGGCGGGCAATCCATTATTTGAAGTCAAGGCCCAAAGTTGCCAAAGAGCTTAAGACATATTGTATTGAAAATGGCCTCGAGTTTAGTTGGAAATGTTTTAAATTTGATTGTTCCACCTGATGAAACTCATTTTTTGAGATGTTGATGGATGCATTACCATTTGCTGCACACATGACATATTTTATAAATGTGAAAAAAAATAATTTTGAAACAAGAGATGTGGAATAAATTGTCAAAATAACGGCTATGCTACAATATTTTCACTAGGTCACTATTTTTTTCTTTAGTGTCAATTATCCTACATCTCACAAGGTTTTAATGCATTTAGTTAATATTGTATGAGTTTTTAATCAATACAAAGATGACAAGTTTTTAAAAGACACAATCAAAGCCATAAAAGACAAATGAATTTTATATTTCACTAATATGCCCCTTATCTATTTATTTGCATCAGTACTAGATCCGACTATTAGAATCATGGGTACACAATAGCTACTTGAGGATTATTATAGTTTTTTAGAAACGTCACATATTTTTGTTCTTGTTATAACTGCTACTATTGATGAGCACTTGCAGGAGTTATTTAATATTTATGCCGATCAATATAAGGATAAGGTAAGAAACACTATTTCCTCAACCATCGGGTGTTCATCATCCTCTACCTCATCAACATTTAATCCAGCTGAACAAATCATCAAATGGCCCCGATCTACAGTCTTTGGTCTTAGTGAAGTAGATGCATACCAGTTTTGGAGACTAGTAAAATTGATATTTTGAAAAGATGGAAAGCAAAAAACAACAAATTTCTAATACTCTTTATCATTGCCAAATAAGTTTTAGCTGTTCCCGTCTCGATCGTTGCATATGATTCAGCTTTCAACATTGAAAAATGTGTAATTTTGGAAAGATAAGCAAAATTATCACCAGATATAGTTAAGGTTTATATCTGCAATCATGATTAGGGTTTTGCTAAATTACGAATGCAAGACCATAAAAGTTTCGACCATGAAGACCCAGACAAGGTTGACACTTAGATCTTACGTTTGCTCATTATCTTCCTGGTTCATATTTTGATCTGATTATGGTATTAAACACAAATTCTAGGTTTTCTTTTAAGTTTAATTTTTTGGAACATTTGGCCATTAACTTATATAAGGCTTGTTCCAACTTATGTAAGTGTCATTTGGCTTTAAAATTAATAGAATTTGCACCAACGGTAGTGTTTCACTCTTAAAACAAGTAGTCTTTAAACAATTTGTGTTAAAATAAAATTTAAAAAATATTTAAAAAATAAAAAAAATGGATTAAGCTCAGCATAGGACCAACATGCCTTTACCCGGGCCCACCAAACCCAGGCTCAAGTTGGACCTGTCTCGGGCCGAATCGGCCCAACAAACACCTATATACAAGGTATAAGAGCTATAGATATTTAAATGTAGAGGAATGGAGAGAATGCCCACTTTTCAGGACCTACAAAACACCCAAATCAATATTAGTAGTGCCTTATTGGGGGGAATAGACTTATATCCCTCTAAACTTTTTACTATTATGCCAAAAGGCCGGGGATCAAAGAAAGTGATTTGATTCTTTTAAAGCATGATCACATAAAAACCATGCTATTTGTTTTTCTTTTGACCATAAAACGTAGATAGCTCGAGCGCATTAATCCACAACTCACTACTAATTAAAAATTAGCAACTGAACTTTGTAAAAATTTGTAATTTAGTCTAAAATGTATTGTACCTCTATAGGTACTCTACCTTTTTTTAGCCTAAACACATGTAACTTTCGGATCTAACAAAAACATATCTTCTTCAGTTCACTCAAAACCTGGCTATAACTCAACACGCTAAACATAATCATATCTATGACTTGTTTTTCAATTAATTGGATTGTGATTCTGAAGAAATCTTTTGGACTTCATCATTATCCTGGACAATCCTAATGGTCACAGTCTATTGATGCAAAACTTTAGCAAAAGTCCAAGCCAATTTACTCTTATAGAGGCAATAAGTTGATGGCTTCAAAGACTCCATCTGCTACTAATCACATATCAACAATGTTTAATATTTGCCTCAATGCGAAGCCAGTCCCTTTACTTTGCCAACCCTAATGAGTTAGTCCATAAACTATGAATCAGTATAACTTAATCCCTTAACTTTACAAAAAGTAATGAGTTAGTCCATTTTTTGATGAATGGGTAAATGGTGTTGTATGTGCAGCTAATGTGGAATAAGAATATGTTGAGTTCGGAATGGCAGGATAATGAAGTTGGAATTGATGCCAATTGATTGGTGGGTAGGATGATGAAAGAGTGAACCATATAACATAATGCTTGGCTGGTTTATTGAAAAAACATGAAGACCATTAAGATGAAACAGAGCTTTGAAGAGGGGATACATTTAGTAGCTTCGTTTGTCTATTTTACCAAATTGTATATTTTTCCTTGTTTCATTTCCCCAAATTTTGTTGCTATTTTTATTTATCCTTTTTTGTTTTTTTTTCTATTTTTTTTTACTTTTTAAATCTTTTTCTAATTTTTTTTCCATTTTTCATTTTTCCTAGTTTTTTTTTTTTTTTGAAAATTTGCCAATTTCTCTTGCACCTCATCATTTTTTTAATAAAAGAACAAACTTGATAAAAAAAATAAATAAGAATTAGTAAAAGAATAGATAAAATTAGTAAAAGAGAAAATATAATAAAAGAACAGATAAAACTGATAAAAGAATAAATAAGAACTAGTAAAAGAATAAATAAAACTGATAAAAGAATAAATTAGATAAAAAAATAGATAAAAATTCTAATAATAAAAGAACAAAATAGAAACAAATAGTTTATTTAAAAAAATAAGTAAGAACTTATCAAATAATAATAAATTGAGTCAAATGAACAAATAACTACCAATAAAAATAGCTATTTTATAAAAGAATAAATAACTAATAACAAAAAAAATAAATAATTACAGATTAAAAATACAAAATTAATTTATCTTAAAGAATAAATAAGAATCAACAAAAATAATCTTTTTTATATATGTGATTTATTTTATGCTAATTTATATCTATAAAAAAATAAAAAAGTCAAATATAATCTTTTCTCAAAAAATAAATCTAAAATATGAAAAAGTAAGGAAAAGGCTGATAAATAAAATAAAATAAGAACTGATAAAAAATTAATATTTATAAAAGAATAAACATGCTAAAAAAATAAATTGATAGAATAATAAACCTAAAAATATTTAAAAATGATATAAAGGAAAAATTACAAACCTCATGTAGTTTGGTCTAACCTACACTTTGTTCCATCTATTTTAAAAAATCTACACTTTATCCTTGCTTTATTTACAGTGTTCAAGAAAAAAAATTTGAAACCTTAATTTAAACTGTCTGATAACATTGTTTTAGCAATTTCAAAATTTTTTCATTTTTTTTCATAGCTAACCGATCTTTAAAAAATACTAATATATATTTACATTGAGGAAAATGTACTTACAAAAAGGAAAATTTGATGATTTAAAATGTTTATTAATTATAAAAATTAGAGATATCAAAATTAATGAAAAATGATTGTCATATATTTTAAATTATAGTTTTAAAAGTTATTATCGGCCGGTGTAAAAGAAACATAAGGTAAAATGTAGGTTTTTAAAAATAAATGGGCAAACTGTAGGTTAGGAAAAATATTAAGGGTAATTATAAGTTCCCTAAAATTAAGCACACATGATCAGGCCCATGTGAAAAAACCTATTATAAGTGCGTGGCTATTTTGCAATTATCTTAAAAACAAAGTACTCCCTCCGGCACAATTTAGATAAAACGTATTCATTTTTTTGATATTCCAAAAAATATTGAAATGTTTAATCTTTTGGAAAATTTTAAACAATTAATTTACTCTTTTACCGACATTTAAACTCTCACTACATAAAATCCAATACATTTTTTTTTTAATCTTCACTCAGTCTCTTATTGCACAAATCCTAAATTTTTTTTTTATATTTAATCATTATTTAAACTCTCACTATACAAAATCTAAAATATAATAATAATTTTAGTTTTATAAATAAATTTTAAAAAAATAACATAAATTATATATACTTTAGCCTCTGTGCCAAAAAATACGTTTCATCTATTATAAGACCGATTTTCTAAATCGAAATTAAACATCGATCAGGTCAACCCGAAAGCCCATGAGGTTAAGGTAACCGAATTGGGCTTAGACTATTGAGGACCGCGTGGTGAACAGACCCGAGGCACGCCTTGATCTCTGGAGTCTGGAGACTCTGGACTTGTGCTCGTTGTGTTTGAAAGGGTGCGACTGAGGGTGACAACAATTAGAAAAGTCCACCCTACCTGCAATTTGGAGCTCGACATTCCGGAAGCGAAGATGCAAACGAGACGCGCCGCTGAATATGTCGAGAAGAAGACCCAAGTGGTAAATAATCGTACTCGCCAAAACTTTCCCTTTTTTTCTTGGAGATGGGGGTGCCTTTGTTTTTTGTGATGAAATGTTAATGGCCCGGCAGAATATTGGGTTTCTGGTTGGATTTCTCACTGTGGAACTGTGAATATGAGGTTGCTATGGCGTGCATGTGCAGGGACGGTGCTGAAGTGTGTGTCATGTTTCTTGTCTTAGTAATTTTTTTAGTTTCTGCAGTTTGTGGATTCTTGTTCCTGTTTCGGATAATTCGCCTTTATGATGGAAGCACTTCGAGATAACACATTCTAAGAAATGTCATTGTCAAAATCTGGTTTTTGAATTATTCTTCTCTCAATTTTTTTTTCTGTTGTGATTAGATTACGAAAGAGATACGGTGATCCATGACTTCGTTTGGCTTATGTGTTGTTCATTGTAAAACTGAAGTAGAATCTCCCGTCTTGTATTTTTTCCTGACTATTGGTTTTAGTCCAAGGGGACAACGAAGCAATCCAAAGGCAGCGGTTTGCAGGTTGGAGTAGAACCACATCCTATGAAGCAAAGTCTTCCTGTTGAGGCAACAGAAGAGCTGCCTAGAAAGCAAATTCGGCCCCCTATATTACGTTCATGCAAGCGAGAAAAGAAGACTGTTGTTGCTCAAACAAGGAGATCTTCGCGTCTCCAAAATGTTCTTATGCATGTGCAAGATAAGGAAGTAGATCGTTTACTCAATGAGATAACAGTTAGCGTAACAGAAGATGAATTTGAGGATGTTGATAATGAACAAGGGATGTTTCCGGACTCAACTTCAAGTCCTATGAATTTGGAAGAAAAAGTGGACTCAATCGCACAACAACTGGAAGTACACGAAAAGCTTTTTGAAGAATTGAAAAGCCAAAGTTCTTTGCCAATTCATACTTCAAGTGCAGGATCTATTAGATACAAAAATTTGTATTTCGAGTCTCAGAAAAAGGTCATCACTGTTCAGAAACATGTTAATATGTTTTACCATGGGTTACTTTACTGGTTGTCTATTCTAATGCAATTTTTTCCCATTGAATCAGACTGAAGCCTTGATGGACGTAAATCAGAAGCTTGCAACAAAGCTAGAGCATGCTCTTGGCAAAATTGAAGGAGTAAGTTACCATAGAGTCTCTGCCTCATATCTGCAACTAATTGTATATTCTTCCTTTTTTTGCCTTTCTCCATTTCTTTGTCGATGAAAGTATACTATTTTCTACTCTAACCATTATGATAGGAACATTTAATATTGGATAACGAGCCTCCACTACTATATCAGTCACAGCGTAGCCATTAGATCATATTGCTTTTTTACGGTGCCAGTCAGTTTATGGTATTCACACCATCTTATGGTTCTCATACATACACAGTTTCTGAAGTTGTAAACACAAAAAGCTGCCATGATTGGTGATATCGGTGTGGTAAATATTTGTTTATTTGTTTCTCATACTTATGAGCTTTTGTGTTCAACATATTAAAGAAATTCGTCTATAATTTGCTCATTTGTTCTAGATTTTTGCAAATTATGTATATTATCTACATGTATATGCAAAGATAAAGGTCAAGAAACCTCATTATCTCTTCTATGGCCCCCCTCAATCTTTTAATTATTAACATAAAAATAGAAGTAAAAATGTAAAACGGTAAATAATTTTCCCTCTCATTGAAATTCTCCATATATAAATGCTTGTGGTTGATTTGTGGGAAAGGGATAGGAAAAGTCCAACATCAAATAATTGATAATCATAGCATTTTAATAGATTTCAAATTATTTTGCTATTTTCTTTTTTCATTATAGAAATACATTTATGTCTTGAATAAAGTCTAGCCCCATCTAACTTAAAATTTTGGCTCCGCCCGGGTGATGCTTGCTCAAGGATCTTAAAACAAGAAGCTCTAAGAACCTGATAGCTACAACTTTTTTGTTCTAGTTTAATTGATCTGTGTTGTAATTAATCAAAAATAGTAACTTGATCCTTTAATTTAATTAAATGCTATATTTAAATTGTTTTCCTGTCTGGTTGTGAACACAACAGAGTCACCATGATGGATGATGTTGGTGTGTGTAATAAATATTTATTTATTTATTTGTTTGTTTGTTTGTCATGCCTAGGAGCTCTTGGGCTCAACTTATAAAAGGACTTCTTCTGCAATTTGCTCTTTGGTTGTAGCATTGGTTCAAGAATCCTAAAGCAAGAAATCATAGGAACCCCGATAGCTGTACGTTTTTATGTTTTAAATCTTAGGAACCCCGATAGCTGTAGGTTTTTATGTTTTAGTTTAGTTGATTTGTGTTGTGTAATGCTTGAAGGTAGTACTTTGATACTTTAATTATATTAAACACCGTATTCAATATGCTTTCCTTCAGCATTTCTCTAAGGCATTGGTCATCCAACTCATTACTAGTGGATGCAGCAGCATTGGAGGCAAAATTTTTAACACTTCTTGTTTGTGAACAGCTCTCTTTATTTGTTTGTTTTTCCCCCTCTGGTTCTTTTGCAGTATGAAGCTGCGGCTGGTGCATTTTCCTCGGCGATGGAGAAACTGAAGGATGTGATAATGGCCTCAACTATGAGTGCAAAAAATTTCTCTAATAATGCACTACATGATGCTTTGGCATCTGTAGACTCAGGTGCTGAGGCAAAGAAATATGCTGCTAAAAGGAAGAGAAAAACCACCAGAAGAACATAATCAACATGAGGAGGGGGTATCAGATCGACTGGAGAGAGAAGCAAGCAATTATGATCTCAAAGGTACAGTTCAGAAGCTGGTCCTACTGTACATAGTTCAAGGACCGAGTTGACATGATCATAGTTCAGGGACTAAAATGACCGAGTCAACGAAGTTCAAGGGACCATAGTGGATTGTCCTTTTCGTTTTTTGCTGTAATAGAAAACAAAGTGGTCGGTGATGGTATCGTCGCACTCCTGGTTTTGGTCTCCCCCCCCCCCCCCCCCTCTATTTTGCTTGGACTGAAACAGAATCGAAATTAATTACTGTTAGCCTACATCTGTCTGTTACTTTAAATTATAAGGTCATGTTTACTTAATTATGTCACATTTTATTTCATTGAATTGAAATTCCTCGATATTCATTTTAGTTCTCAAATGAACCAGCAATAAATTTCAATTGCAATGCAATGAAATCAGACGATCAATTAATAAACATTAACACAAACTGCTGTGAAACACATAGGAGTATTTGAAGTACTCTCTTAATATTATTTAAGAGAAAGCTTGATTGCAGAAATATGAGCTTAGAGGGAAGCATTAGAATTCAATGTCACACCCCAAAGGTCAAACTTGAACCTTTAACCATTGGGGGGACATAAAATTATGAACCATTACTGCTGTTCTCCAGCAAAGCACCCGTCGAGACACGCAGAAATGCTGGATAAATCGGCAAGAAGTGCCTCCACTCCACTGGAAGCCTCACCTGCAAATTTTACATTTCTCAGCAAACCAACAGTAGCATACATACAAGGGCAGAAAAGAAGAAACAAATTATATATAAGTACCAGATCATCTTCCTCAGGCCTGATCCCTTCTGCCATGCCATGCCTAAGCCATCTGTTCTCTTCCTCAAGCAAAGCACACCGTTCTTGCACGAGACATAAGTATGATCTCATAGATTTCAGTTCTCTTGCAAGAGAAACAGCTTTTGTTGCCATGGAAATTCCAAGCTGCAAAAGCATAACAGAGAAGAAGAGATATAGGGGGATCTGATTCCTTGAGCCTTGATGTTCGGATTTGTTGGAACAGGGGGAAAACCAACATTTTTGGCTTTCTTCACCATCTTCTTCTGTTTTGGAATCTGCTCATCTTCCCGGAGGAAAATGTCTGAAGATTCTGCAAGATCAAATTTTCTCGTGTCCTTTCTTGGCCTCTTCCCCACCTCTATCTGCCTACTTCTGAATCCTCTTGCTTAGCCTCTATATTCTTCATGCTGCTGTGTAATATATCACTGAACGTGGGTGGCTGAGCCAGATGTCTAGCTCCCTAATTTTTTGTTGTCATGGAAAAAAAAGATCAGAATAAGTTAAAATAGAATTTTTTTTTTATTTCCGGTTTTCTTAGAGAAGAGAAATGAGAAGCAATTAATGTATTAGTTTCAGGCAACTTGAAGAGAGTTATCCAGATTGTTGGATAGTTGGGAAAGAAACCGGACAATTGAATCAAAGCCTCTTAATTAGCAGAAGCTTCGAGTCTTTCTTTAGTCGTTTCCTTTTAGAGTGGGCAATTGAAGCAAAGTACACCCGTTCTTGCACGAAACATAACTCTGATCTTATAGATTTCAGTTCTGTTGAGCTTTTGTAAGAGTATCCACGGTAGCTGCCACTGGAAGGATTAAATGAACACCCAGCTGAGAGGAGATGAGCGATGAGAGGCGTGAAAGGAAACTGCTAGTTTCCGTGAGTGGGTTATTGAATTTTAAAAAGGGGGTGCGAGTGATGAGAGGTAATGTTCTAAAAGGAAGTGTGGTCTTTTTTTTTTCTTTATTCAAAAGCGTGAGGATGTTGAGTTACATTACATACATGGGCTCGAGTCCCCGTTGCCAGCAAAACGCAGTAGTGAGGACAAGTATGGTCTCTTATTATAGTTCTATTTTCGGAGACTTTTGAACTTGGTGGTGTATTTTTTAATTTTTAATTTTTATTGTTTGGCAATCCAATTTACAATTGAACTGTCTGGCTAACCGATTGAAATAGGCGCAACATGTTTAATCCTTGGAAATATGTAATTAGACAAATGGAATTTAGATATCTGGTCGTACGATACATGGACATTTGTTATTTAGCAAGCATTAATAATTTAAGGTTGTGTTTATTTTGCAATGCATTCTTTTAAAAATTTTATTTTTTTCTTTTTTTTATACAAATAAAAAATTTAAAATTTTTGAATTGATGTATTTTAGTTTTGGTAGGATAGTTAAATCCTCGATTCATGAATTATATTTAATCTTATATTTTTGGGGTTGTAGTTATGAAAAAAGCAAAAATCCTTCCATTTGTTATGAAATTATTCTTAATCTAACCTATTGTAATGATTATGAGTATAAAAACAAAACAAAACAATTATTTAAGGTTTTATAAAGTGGAGTATTATGATTACAAAAAAAAAAAGTGAAGTTTTATAATTTGAGTTACTTATATAAGAGTGAAGTTTTACAATTTGCGTTACTTATATAAGAGATTTTCCTATGCACCAAGGGAATACACCCAACCTCCAAGTTATATATTAGTGGCAAAGCCGTAATCTTATGAAGAAAAAAGGAGGCTCATGAATTTTTATTATAATGTCCAATTTGGATCGTCCGCTGACAATTTATTGCAGCTAAGAAAGGCACTTGACCACTATAAAAGAGGCCTAGTTCAATACCCACCTCCTTAGATCTGCCCTGTATTACCAATTACCATAGTAGCGGAATGCCTGCACTTTGCAGGCGACCCTTTTTCTTTCCATTAATGGCAAAGTAAAGGCAAAATTATGTATTTGGAAGCATTGTTTCCTTGTAGTGTTTCTTGGTATATGTAAATGTTTCTAATTTTCAAATACCCTAAATCAGATGAATTTTCATGAACATACACTAAATGGCACCCTTTAAAGAAATGCAAAGAGGAAGATTCCAAGAGGGGCACATGTGAAAGTTTGAACTAGACCAATAGTGGAAATAGAGAGAATCCAATGCAATCATGATGTTACAGAAATAATGATTATGTCTTGTATCCAATACTTGGGAGCCCGAATGCAAATTTCAAAAAAAAAAAAAACAATGTTGAGGGCCTTACATTGGTCTAACCCAAAAACCATGAGTTTGATATCATATTCCTCTCTAACATTTTTTCGCCTTTCACGCAAGTCCATGCCAAATCATGAAGCTGAACATCTTGTCATCAATTCCTGGGCTAATTTTAATTCACCTGATATATCATACCAAAGGCATAAACAGATAAAAGAGTACACTGAGAAAAAAACCACCAAATACCTAAGGTCTTTTTAGAGTGATGCAACTAAAACTCTGAAATGCTTGGGAGTCTAAGTAAAGAAACAAAGCATGTTGCGGCCATATATTGGAATTAGCTACAATTGGAAAACACGCGTCACAATTGTACATATGAAAAAATTGCAATTGTAACAATTATAGGGATCTAAGTGACACAAAATTAAAAGCATGAGGACTAAAGTTGGGCTTAGCCCACAAATCAAGGGTCTCTCCTAGGGATGGGCTTCTTTGATGGAGCCCTAATCTAATTCGCTCCAATGGAGTAAGTTTTTTTAATGATCCACTATTTTTAGAGAAAAATGGGTCACGATCCATCTATGATATTTTAGAAAATGAGGTGGGCTTTAAGCTCCACGAGGAGCTCATGGAGCATCAAATTTAGGAAGTCACTTGTGCGTTTCACTTGAATCATTCATGACTTTAGTTCACATTCACCTATTCCTTTGCTTGTCTGTTGATTTCATAGCCGATCTACTAATACACAGTTCTCTTGCCCTCACCACTCCACTAATCTGGCAGTTAACTTTTGTAGCAAAAAATATTCTAGGGACAACTTATTCTTTCACGCATTATGCTAGATATGTATTCCAGTTAAAAAGAACTATCATCGACAACAATTGATAGGCTAAAAAACTCTCTCCGTATTTGATAAAAATTACTGTAATTACAAAAATATATTTAGAAACTATAGATCTTAATTTATCATTCATATATAAAGGTATTTTATTTATATACTAAAATATTAAAATAAAAAATCATAAATTAATTTTTAAAAAGTGAATAGCACAAAGAATTTGGAACAGAGTGAGTATTAAAAAGTGATTAATATTTACTAAATTTATATATTATTTTTAACTTTTACAATTTACAAAGTTAAAAAAAATTATTCCTAATACACTTTTTTTAAAAAAAAAAATGAGGTATTTTATGCAATTCTTTTTAAACTATGCAAGAGAAGAAATCATATAAATTTTACTTTGTAAAAAGCATATGATTCAAGTGATAGTTAAATAAATAGAGTATTAATACTCAAATAGAATTCGTTCTAAAAAATTAAGTAAAACTGAATATAGTGACTTATTATAAGTCTTGTAAATGTGCCGTAGCTTATGAGATTTAAATATAAATTACACTTACTTCTTGGATGTTATATTAGTGCATAACGTTTAAAAAGATTAAGGTCTCATTTGATATTAGTGTTAGAGTTTTGAAAAAACTATTTAATGGTAGATTTTAGCTTTTAGATTTTAGCTTCAGCATTTTCATCTCGGCCATTAAAAAGGTTATCCAAAACTTTACCGATAATCACAAAAGCTATTCTCGAACGGGACCTAAGAATAATATGAAACATTTAAAAAACATATGAAAAAAAACAGCTAATTGTTAAGAATTAATCAAAATGTAAATTAAGATTAGAATGAGGTTTATTTGTCCCACACGTTGTGGCGGTTCTATTTGTAGTAGTACTTAATATAAATATAGCAAAATAATTATTGAATAACAAAGTATGGGGATAAAGAGAGAAAAAATTAGAGTTCTAGCATTTAAAACTGGGTTTAACTATTGATGCAAAAAACTTTCCATGAAATAAAAAAAAACCCTGATATTTTGATATACCCTAAAAATTATGATCTAATCTTTACAAAATGAAATTTTGGGATTAATAGGGTAAAAGACAAGAATTTAGTAACCAAAAGTGGTGTTTAACTATTGACATATAAAAAAATTAAAGTAAAAAAATAGTACAAACTGTAGGTATAAATTGAAAAGTCCAAGCGCAATCTAGGAACAATCTAAGTCATAGCAGATAAATCATAATAAACAAATTTTTTCTCAGGGGATAGAAACAACTTTTCCACAAAAAGTGACATTTAAGCATTGAAATAAAAATCAAAGTAAAGTTTCAAGATCAGTAGTAAGGTTTAACACTGACTTAATAAAGAAATAAATAAATAAATAAATAAAATTGAGAACAAATAAAATTTAGGGACTGGAATAAAACGATCGATAGCATAGGGACTCGAATGTATTATAAGTACAAAAATTTTGAGGCAAACAAAATTTGGAGAAAGTCCTTGTAGTTATTCTCTTTGACAGCTACAATTCCTAAACTTACAAATTTGTCAATCTCGGCACTAACCCGGTACTGTCCCACTCTCCCAAGGTTTGATTGTGAAATGGAATAGTTTAGGAACCAAAATGGGAAGAAAAGAAATCTGCACATGGGTTAAAGCATCACTGAGGGAGAAGCAGGGGGAAAAAAAAAAGGGAAGTCACTATTCATATTTAAGGACCAAAATAAAACGATCGATAGTGTAGGGACTGAAATGTATTATAATTTATAAGCATAACAATTTTGAGACAAACAAAATTTGGAGAAAGTCCCTGTAGTTTTTCTTTTTGATAGCTACAGTTCTCAAACTTACAAATTTGTCGACCTCGACACTAAACTAGTATTATCTCACTCTCTCAAGATTTTGATGGTAAAATGGAATAGTTTAGAAACCAAAATAAAAAAAAAAAATCTACATGTACTAGTAGATGGGCTGCACCATCACTTGGGAGAGGGGGGAAAAAGGAGGCAAGTCACAGCTCATAAATAGTGATTTTGTTCCACAGTTAATACATGGTACAATTAGAATTAGGAAACCACCGCAAAATTTACCCTTCAAGTAAACCGCGCCTAATAGTAAATACTCGCTACTCTGCAGGGTAAATTGCATCCGCTAACCCCAACCTTTAATTATTGTTTCACTTCTAACCCTAACCTTCACTTTGCTCGTACCGTATCCCTAACCTTAATAAAACGTTTCATTTTGGCCCCCTTTTGGATGGAAATAGTTATCTTAGATGGAAAAAGCCACGTCAGCAGATTATTGTGGTGGAAAATGCTTCTTTTAACCCCTATAAAAATCCTTTTTGCCAAAAAAGCCTTACAGTTTTTAAATCTAACAAAAAACCTTAGCCAACCCTCTCCTACCTCTCCTCCATCTCCGGCATCCCCATCTCGGCGACCTCCCACTCCGGCAAACCCCCTCCTACCACTCTTCCCTCTCCGGCCTCTTCTCCACGACGAGTGTGGCTAATCTAGATGAAATTGGAGACAAAGGACGGGGAGTGAGAAGGAGACCAAGAGGGAGGGAAGAGAGAGTGAAGGCGGCGGGGAAAGGGAGGCCGAGAGGGAGGGACTAGCGAGCAACGGCAGTGAGAGGGAAAGAGACCAATAAGGTTGGTTGGTGCGAGGAAAAGGGATTGGGGCTAGGGACGGAGGACGAGGGATGCCCGGAGAGGGTCGCGATGGAATCGAAATCGGTCTTCAGCAGTAACACACGGCCCTCTTGCACTCACCGTTGAATCGTTGTTTACTCTCCACTGAACCGCCCTCACCCACTGACGCCGAATCAGAGGAAGCCGAATCACAAGCAAGGATGGAAGAGAGGAAGCGGAGATGGGTGAGTGACGGACGGGGGTGCCCGGAGAGGGTCGTGATGGAATCGAAATCGGTCTTGAGCAGCAACACACGGCCCTTTTGCACTCACCGTTGAATCGTCGTCGTCTACTCTCCACTGAATCGCCCTCACCCACTGACGCCGAATCAGAGGAAGCCGAATCACAAGCAAGGATGGAAGAGAAGAAGCGGAGATGGGTGAGCGATGGACGGCAGAAACGGAAGCCAAATCAAGAGGAAGTCGAATCGCAGGCCGGAGATGGGAGGACAGGGCGGAAATGGAGGTCGGAGATGGCGCCGCCGGAGAGGGAAGAGAGGTAGGAGGGGGTTGCCAAAGCGGGAGGCCGCTGAGATGGGGATGCCGGAGATGGAGGAGAGGTAGGAGAGGGTTGGCTAAGGTTTTTTGTTAGATTTAAAAACTGTAAGGCTTTTTGGCAAAAATGATTTTTACAGGGGTTAAAAGAAGCATTTTCCACTACAATAATCTGCTGATGTGGCTTTTTCCGTTTAAGATAACTATTTCTGTCCAAAAAGGGGCCAAAATGAAACGTTTTATTGAGGTTAGGGATACGGTACGAGCAAAGTGAAGGTTAGGGTTAGAAGTGAAACAATAATTAAAGGTTGGGGTTAGCGGGTGCAATTTACCCCTACTCTGCATCAACATCGAATTTTCACGTCGTGGCCTGGGCATTCGAGTTGGAAGGGAAGACAGAAAAGACGAGGCCAGGCTTTAGCTTGAGTTAAGCCTTTATCTAATATACACCTGAAACCGCTGGTTCTAAACCAAGCGTCAAGAGATCAACACATAGTCGCTTTACACTACAATGGCAACTCTACCTTCCTCCTCGTTCCTCTTGTCTTCTCCGCACTCCAGGCCTTCTCTCTACCCTCTCCCTCTCTCCTCTCTCTCCTCCACTTCCAGCTCCTTCTTCTCTTCTTCCCTCTCCCTCTCTCCTTCTCTTCGCTACCCATCAACCTCCAGGCGGTTCCCCGCCGCTTCTTTCTCCATCAAGGCAGCCGCGGTGGAGAAGAAGAAGGTCCTCATAGTCAACACCAACAGCGGCGCCCACGCCGTCATTGGCTTCCACTTCGCCAAGGAGCTTCTGGGTTCTGGTCATGAGGTCACCATCCTCACTGTTGGGGAAGAAGGCTCGGATAAAATGAAGAAGCCTCCATTCAATCGTTTCTCTGTAGGATTTAGTTTCGACTTCCCTGTTTTCGGAACTCTTCGGTTGGTATCCGTCACTCTGATTTTGGAAATGTTGCAGGAAATCGTGAGTGCAGGAGGAAAGACAATTTGGGGAGAGCCCGAGGAGGTTGGGACGGTGGTCGGAGGAGCAACTTTTGATGTGGTTTTGGATAACAATGCTAAGGACTTGGATGCTGTGAGGTTTGCTCGTTTTCATTTAGTGAGCACTAAGCATGGCATTTCTCACCGCTGGATTTAATTAAATAGGATGACACTAACTCCACTTGTTTCTGATTTAGAGATCATTGTTTTAAGTTATGGCAGCCATAGTTCCAAACTTCCATTCCAGATACTTTGGAAATAGATTAGCTTTGTGAATTACCATATAGTATCATAGTGTTGTGTTCTCTTCTCCTGTATAGTACTGGGCATTTCAGAAGATGAAAACAGACCAAGTTTTTTATTGGCTTCTTATTCAGGTTGTATATAGTCTAACACATATATTCACACTAGGCCGGTGGCAGATTGGGCGAAAAGTGCAGGCATCAAACAATTTATCTTCATAAGCAGCGCTGGAATCTACAAGCCCACTGATGAGCCTCCTCATGTGGAAGGGGTATGTCATTAATCATTTTGTGCGTATTTCCACTGTCATTTAAATGGATCTGCTTGGCTAATGAAATTGTCACTCTTAAAGGACATTGTGAAAGCAGATGCTGGTCATGTTGGGGCAGAGGAATACATTTCGAAACTTTTCAGCAGTTGGGCTGTATTCCGCCCACAGTACTTAATCGGATCCGGAAAGAACAAGGACTGCGAGGAGTGGTTCTTTGACCGTAAGTGGATGTTGTTCTCAGTCTTTATTTCTTATCAGTCGAGTAGGTATGAAGTGTTAGAATATGAATACGGCCCCTAGTATGGAATGTGTTGAACCCTTCCATGATGTGCCAATTTACTTTGTTTTACTGCAGGAATAGTTCGGAACAGGCCGGTGCCAATCCCAGGCTCAGGAATGCAGCTGACTAACATTGCTCATGTTAGGGACTTATCATCTATGCTGACTCTGGCTGTTGAAAATCCTGAGGCTGCATCTGGTAATATTTTCAACTGCGTGAGTGACCGTGCAGTGACTCTGGATGGAATGGCCAAATTATGTGCTCAAGCTGCAGGCCTACCAGTTTATATCATACATTACGATCCCAAAGCAGTTGGAATAGATGCAAAGAAAGCTTTCCCTTTCCGGAACATGGTAATGACATCAACCTGTCTTAAACTGGTTTCACAACAGGACATGGGATAACTGCAGTGATGGGTTAAGCAAAGATTTATAAATCACTACAATAGGTCAACTAAAAAGACTCTCTAGCAAAGTTCAGGATTTTTCTCAGTTCGTGTTTTTTTTTTTTTGCTCCCCTTGATCAATCCATTGTTACATAATGCGTAGTACACCCTCCTTTCCTAAGCTTTGGCAGTGATGAACTTCAATTGGAGACGTCAATTTTAGTCTACTCCTGCTCATGATTCAGGAACTATAATATGAACTCCGCCTTTTGTGTCTTTGTACCATGCAGCACTTCTATTCGGAACCAAGAGCTGCCAAGGACATTCTGGGGTGGAGCAGCACCACGAACCTTCGAGATGACTTGAAGGAACAATTTGATGAGTATGTGAAAATCGGCCGGGACAAGGCAGCAATTCAATTTGAGATAGATGATAAGATCTTGGAGTCTCTAAAAGCTCCGGTAGCTGCTTGATTCACCAAATCAAACCGGTATTTAAGTCTAGAAGCGCGATCAGTATTGCACCATAACATATCTTGTATGTCTTCTCTTAGCTATAAATCCTTTTTTTTTTGTCTTCAACCGTAGTATATGCATTCATAATAGAGCCACTATAAAGTCTTGAATAGCTAGTGCAACTAGCAAACAACTAATAATTTCCTTGAACATAGCCAGATTGCAATTAGTTTTGCACCCCAAAAAAAAAGGGAAAGGAAAAACAATAGACAAGAAAAGAGGCCTTTGCAACTAAATTGCAATTGCGTACATGAAACTGAATATCTAAAAGACAACAACTGACAATCTGATTCCAAGATACAAGCTAGCTACAAGTAAACGACTGACTTAACTTGGTGAGCACCAGCTCTTGCTATTCTGCTGGGTGACAACTAGCTAGTGAGTAAACTGTGTCTACCAATAAAAACATAATTCAGAGCAGCTGCTCTAAGAAAGCACCTTCCCCAATGTAAAACTACAACAGATGAATCTTACTAACCTAGTTCCTAAATGCCCATCTACACTGTCAACGATAGCCGCCTAGAAAAACCAATGAGCACACATTTGAACTTCTACCCGTCATGCTCGATGTTAAGTTCCCTGAGCTTTGCTTCAAGTTCATCCTCATTTTCTGCAGCCTCTTCTTCAGCATCATCATCTAGATCTTCTCCCTCTGGGTCATTCTCATCCAAAGGCCCCAGTGCATCCAAGGACTTCCCGAATATGTCCTTCACTTCATCAATACCTTCATCAGATATGAAATTACTGTTGATATTTAGCAACCTCAATCCAGGTTTGTTCGCAACAGCTTGTGCCAAGAGTCGTGCACCTGCCCTTCTAATACAATTTGCACTCATATCAACTTCAGTTAATTGACCATGACCCTCTTCTAATGCTTTAGCAATCAAGATAGCCCCTTCATCCTTCAGCTCATTTTCAGCCAGGTTCAACACTGCAAGAAATTGCTTTGATGCAATACAATCAGCTAAAGAAGAAGCACCTTTCACAGTAATATCATTCCCAGCCATTTCCAATAATTCAAGCGAGGGGGCAGAATCCTTCAGTGCATTGGCAAGTGCTTCTGCCCCCTCATCCTCCAAGTTCAGATAACTGAGGTAAACCTCAGTAAGATCTGTGAACTTCGGAAATGCTTTGCTCAAAGCAATTCCAGCTTCTACACCAAACATATTGTCACGTAGATCAAGTTTCTTAAGTTTGGTACATGTTACCAGTGCTTCAGCAAGAGCAATACCACCCTCTGCTGCAATTCTTGTGGAAGAGCATCGGAAATCTTCCAAAGCATGAGAATTTTTCACCATCTCCGAGATGGCAACTGCACCTTCATCTCCTGTCATATTATTGTGAAAATGAAGTATTTTCAGCCTGTCAGTCGAAGGAATTAGCTCATGAACAGCTCGTGCAGCTTCCTCTGAGATGCCATCATTCATCAAGTAAAGCTCCTCCAGATCATTCTGTGACTTGAAGAGCTCTTCAAAAGCCCTAACACCCTTTTCACCCAAAGCATTGTTGGACAAGTTTAGATACCTCAAATGACAACCTTCTAGTGCTGAAGAAAATATCTTCATGACTTCTAGAGCTTCTTCCTCTGGCCTTCCAGCAATAAAATCAGACAGGTCTACTGCTGTCAGCTGATCCTTAATGGATGACAAGTTAGGTGCAGCAACTTTTGCTGCATCCAAACCGAAACTTCTGTTGCTGAAACATATTTTCGAGTACGAATTTCCTGGCACTCTAAGCAGCTTCAAAAGTTCCTCAGCCTCATCAGCCTCGATAAATGCCCTACGACCCCCAGATATATCAAAGATTGTTGCAGGGCCACCAGCAGCTCTATCAGCTGATATCACTTCATCACCTCTTGTTTTAGGTCCTCTTTTAATAACTTCCAGCATGTGTTTGCTGGATTCTTTGGCATAAACTTGCACTGCAGAGCTTCCATCACCATCAGGTTCCTTCTTAAAATGGTCATTTGCAGTTGCAAAAGCTAATTCTTCTATTTGTTTGGCATCCTCCTCCGCCTCTTCCTTGCCCAGCAGCCCATATTTTCTGGAGAAAATTGACGGAGTTGTCAGGTTCTTGGTCATACGCTCTACAAGCATTAGCCTAGTACCATGGCTGGGTGGCCAGAGTTTTATAGTCACAGGACGTTGGTGGCGGACAGGAGGTTTTGCTGTTGAGTCCATCCCCAAATAATCTGGAGGCACATGCAAGGGAACTTAGGATACATCATTCAATAGATGAACCACAAGCATCTTCAAGCAAATCATATTAATCCTTAGAAGAACATTTTCAAGCTAAAAAAAGAATAGTTTGCACTCTTCCACAGTCATACTCTAACGTACATGTTGGCACATGAAGAAACAACTAAATGATCATCAAAATGCGAAGAGGGCAGTGTACTATGGCCAACAAAAAACTGATATAGAATCAAGCTGGCTTATGGTGAAGGCATAGTTACCAAAAGCATAAGTGAAGTACAAGTGAGAACAATTGGCATAAAGAAATTATCAGGGAGTAGCAGCTATATAATCTATCACCATTATACAGGGAATCTCAAGTTCCACTTTATGTAGCATATGCGAGCAAGGTAAGAAGCCCAGATGAGTTTTAATTTTACAACTGATAGGAAGGCTAATGTAAATCCAGGGCCAAATCAAAAAGGTACGTTGGAATAACAATCAGAAAAATACCATTTGAATGATTCGAAGACTCAGTTGAGCCCTACTGACAAAGACTAGTAGGTTCATCTTTGACCATGGAATGTACAAGTAATGTTCTTAAAAACAAGGGCAACAATAGAATTACAACTTTAAATGAAAGATCAAGCTCTAGAGAAAATGAGCGCTATCCCACAAACATATACAGCAATGATGTGAATGAGTACAAGAAGGCAACACCCGCAACATAGAGAGGGGGGGGGGGGGGGAACGACCAGCAATCAAAATGGAAGGAAAAGGACGAATACTAGCAAAAAGAATGGCTCAAAATACTTCAAATGTTCCTCGCTAGCACCAATTCTCAACATCCGAAAATACGGAAAGAGGGTAGGAGAGAATGAGACGAGAAAAACCCACTAATCCCCCAAACCCAACAACTTTAAAATTCGCGAACTGCCACTAAAATTACGAGCAGCAATAAACGAACTCCAAGACAGCGAACATGGATCCATAACAGAAAGAAACCAAAATGTATGCGACAAAACTCGACATAGATCAACAAGATCTAAAATCCATGAAAAAGATCGGAGAAACAAAACTCAGAAGGAGAAACAATCACAGGAAACAAAGAGGCCTGAAGAGAAACCCTAGAACGAAAGGGAGAAGATAGGTACCTGTTGGTTTGAGTCGCTTTTTGCTTGGGAGAAATTGGAGGTTTAAACTTCAAAGCATTGCAAAGATTGGGTCGGTGTTGAATTATTTAATCATGGGATGGATACTGATAAGGTAATCAAACCCGGGCGTGCAGGATTTGGAGGGAAACTAATCATTTCCCTAGTGAGTGGTGAACTCATTTCACAACCCATTTGGGGGGCCGCCGACGAGTTTGATGGTTGCGTACGTTTTCCGCTTACGATTTCCCTGATTTACATTTTCACCCCTACTTCATCTTTCTATTTGGGCTTCTTCATGGACTGGGCCCAGTATATTGGGCCACCTTGGATCAAGCACAGAGTTCTTTCCCTTTTTCTGGGGAGAACTGGATACAATATTTTTGGTTAATCGCATTTGTTCCTAAATTTTGATCTTAAATTACACCTTTTTTTCCCAACGACAATCATCATATCCCTAAAAATATAAAAATATAACAAAAACTAAACAATATGGTTTGAGTAAAACTTTAGTAGTTTCAATGACTACTATTTATCAAACGCCTATTTAGGTAGAGTAGTAAAAGGAACTTCTCATCCCCTTAACTGAGGTTTATTATTAAAGTCTTACAAATGGAGGAGCATACTTTAGGAAAGCTTCCCCCTAAATGGGGTCTGACAGTGTTAAGGAGCTCCTCCTTCTATAAGCAAAGTCTTCAGTTCAAGTCTTGCGAATAGAGAAGTAGGTGGTCAACCTAACTCAATTTTGGAGTAGTCAGCGCTAAATGTGTCTATCAAATACTAGGTGGGCTAGAACAAAACAAAAACTATACTATTTTCTATACTTTTAATTCCATGGAACTCTTGGAATAATTTTTTTTGAAAAAAAATGAATTTATTGACAGAAAGTCAAAGTTTTTGTTATAAACTATAGCTTTTTTAATTTTTATTATCAACTATTGACTATTGAATGAATTTGATCTTATAAACGATATTAAAAAATTTATAAAACTATAGAAATTTGAATTTGATCTTAAGTTACACCTTTTATCACTCATATTTTGAACTACTTTGGTTCTCATTTCCTTAGCACCAATTCTCAATCGTCAATAATAAAAACTAACAAACTATGGCTAATAACAAAAACCTTAACTTTCTGTCCATAAATACATTTTTCAAAAAGTTATTGGTAGCTTTTGAAACTACTAAAATTTTACTCAAACCATAAGGGATGAGTTTAACTAATTGCAAAATATGAATTTATTTTTTGTCATAAATGAGTACCCTACCTTAATGTTATTTTATTAAAGTACCTTATCTCATTTATCGCATTTCAATTGAATCCTTTCTGTTAATTTTAGCATTAAATCAAATGGAAAATGCTGATATAGCATTAATTAACATTAAAATATATACACAATTACAAATTCAATTCTTAAATTTTTCTAATCAATAATTTTAAAGCATGGAATTACAAAGCGGGTTAATATTGTAGAATTAGGCCCTATGTTCATTGTTGGTTCTCCATTGTTATGTCCTCATTATGTGAGTTGATATGGATGTAATTGTAATCATTAAAACTTGAGGAGTGATAAGATGTCTGAAATGTCTTTATAAGGTTAATTCAAATCAAGACGTTGATAAGTTTATTTAGTTTCAATTGAGGTTTCTAGTGTGCTAATTGATTAGTTTAGTCCGCCTCATTATCATCGCCCTCAGTGATGAGCTTTTCTTCAGCATCGCCTACCACTCCCTCACCACTGTAGATGCTGGCGCCATCTATATCAAGTCGTTCCAGACCTACACACTCCTGATCGCCCCTAGCCAAACCACCAATGTCCTTCTCATGGCCAATGCCGCTTTCCTAATGCTAGCTTCCTCATGACCATCCGCCCTCACGCCACCAGTTAGGCACCTTCAACAATTCAACCGTTGTCATTCTAGAGTACGAGCTTCCTCTGCACCCAGATTTATTCCGTAAAAAACTTGCCTCTGTTCAAGGCCATTCTTCTGTGCTTGAGCGACAATGCATTTGCCACCAAACTCCAGAGCCTAGCAAGTGATCAATTCCTTGTGAAGGTGCTACAGACGGTGGATAGAACATTCTTCTCCATGCTGTGATTGGGGACATCGTCATGCCCGAAAAACCAGACATGCCAAGGACCCAACAGAAAGCATGTTCACGGCTTCCATAAAACATTGTCTCCTTCCCGATGCCCACCACCACCACCACTATTTTGGCTAGTCCAATTCTGTCTACAGCCCTAAATTCCCAGTTGATCCGTTGAGCCCATTTTGTTATATGAGCAATCCACCGAACAACATGGTTCAATTAAGTATGATGTATCAATTTTTTATTTCTCTTATGTAAAGCGTATCTCTTTACTTTACACAAACATTTCTAAAAACTTTGTTCTATCACTATAAAATTAATTTTTTATAGAATTATAATAATATGTAATAGTCACTAATTCTTACATATATATAAATGATTTTTTTGCAAAATATAAGTGAGGAATCACATACACACATTTAATCCTTTTAAATTTTGAGTTCTAGGGGCAAGATGCTACTGCTATAGTTTCTATGCTGTTTTTTCCCTTTTTTCCACCCCAAAAAAAAAAAGGGCAGAAGAAGAGTTAACTTAGCGGTTCCGTCATTCACCAGCTGGGGGCAGTTGTATTCGTGAACAGATGATAGACTCTATGTATGCAGATGATCACAGCTTTAAAAAATACAAAAGCTTGTTGTATTCTTTAAATTTTTGGTACACCAGCTGACAGAAAATTTAACTACATCCATTCCTTTCCTCCGCCTGAAATGTCAAATAATTTAGTTATTAAATATGTTATTTTTCATTTTTATTAATTTTTTACTTAAATTTTTTTAGTTGAAATTTTATAATTTAAAAGTCCAAAAAAATAAATTTAAAATATTTGTGAAAGACTAAGTATTTTTATTATCTTTTCCTTTTTTAAAAGCTGTGTAAGGAAAAAAAATTATAAAAACTAATTATATTTTTAAAAAAATTTATTCAACTATTAGATAGATGAAGTGTAAACTTTCAAATGACAGTGGTTTTAGACCCAAAAAAATCTACAAAATTAAAAATATCGAGTTTTTTAATTAGGAAAAAACTGACCGGTTTCTATATACTATGTCACTTCCTTTAATTTTATAGAAACTAGTGATGCACTTCTAGCTGCAGCATTAATTGTGAAATCAAGTGGTTGAGTTCTGGATATATACCATAAAGTAAGTGCAAATGGTGGATCATGCTCAAAGTCTTGTTTCAGACGATTAACTGTGCACCGTTGATTGCGAATAAATGTTCTTTGTAAAGCCGAATAAAGAAAATGATGGAAGAGTTTTTTTGCTTACAGAAATATTTTTTTATAGTTTAAGCAAAATAATGTGTAAAATACAACTGAATTTAAATTGTCCAATTATAGCTCACTATATAAAATTATTTTCACTCGAGTGCTTATGCTTTGCCTCTGGAAGGAAAAAAAACGTTGCTTATGTGAATTACATATACACTTACGTATATGGTAGAGAGTCCTTTCCGGATTAGTTGTCGTGGTCTTTGAATTTTAATTAATATAAGTCTACTTTCATTGTAAAAAAGAAATTCATTGCCTAGCGATTACGAGTTAAATTTTATTTGTTTAAATTTAAATTAGAATAATTTAAAATAAATTATTGCACTAGAATTCAGATCATATAAAATCTAATACCATGCAGGTTTAATAATCTGTTAAATAACATTTTTTATAATATGACTAAATTTTTACTAATTTTTTAGGTTGAGTAAATAAATGATTCATACAAATTTAATCATATTACAGAAAAATTTATTCAATGGATTATTATATCTATATAGTATGTGCTACCTTCATCCCAAATTATTTGCTTCATTAACTTAATTTTAAGTAAGTAATTCCAAATTCAATTTAGAAGTTTGTATACTCTCTTCATCCCAAATTTGTTACATCATTTTGGTTTTTTAAAAAACTATTTAATTTAAAATATAATTTAAAATGAAAAATATTAATATGAATAAATTTAATTTAAAGTTAAATTAAAAATTAAATGAATTATTGTAACTACATAATATTAACTTTTAATTAAAATTAATTTTAATTAAAAAAATAAAAATAAAAATAAATTATTTTAAAATCAATTGACTTAAATTAAAAAAACAGGGTACTAATGCAAAAAAATCGCTTACAGACGATATATTCACCAACACCGAACTATGTCACAAGAATGCCTGAGCGTCAGGGTAACCCGCTCCGCACCCCAAAAAACCAAATGTCAAATGTCGCTTGCAATTTATTTGGTGTGTAAGAAACATGCAGATTACTATATTCATTTACAATATATTTCTAAATACATTTTTCTGAATTTTTGTATAGATGTATCTGACTTTCAACAAGAAAATTAATATTTGTAAAAGTTATTAGTGACGTAGGACCCTTGCTAAACTGGTAATCGAGGGATTTAATAAAGTTAAAGAAATTCTAAGTCAAGACAATACAACAACTTGTCCTTTTTTTTCCAAACACCGGTTCCAACAGCAATCATACAAAACAGAAATGCATCAGTGCAAGCTACCGACTACCGAGTGCCAACTGCCATCCAAGGGCTTCCTAGACGCAGCAAGTCGCCGTTGCCATTCAACCAAAAAAAAAAAAAAAGAAGATAAAATGGCCTTTTACTTCGTCGTAGCAGCAAAGTTGCCGTAGCCCTTAACCAAAAAAGCGATTGGAAGGTAAATTTGTTGCTGGATTTTTTTGATATCTGAGTAATACAAGTGGTGTGTGTGTTGAGTTCTGGGCTTTGGTCGAAGGACTCAAGTTAGCCGAACCCATGAGACTCTTTCCTTTTGAAATCGAGTTGGATTCCAAGAGATCATTGATTCATATTCAAATGCTTGATAGTATACCAAAAACCCAATATGCTTGATAGTATACCAAAAACCCCTGAATATGAAACACATTCAGGGGTAATTGGTTCACATATAGGGTCGTAACAGTATATCAAAGACCATTGAATGTGAAATAGACCTGAATAATTCACATTCAAAGAGCCTTTGGTTCATACTCAGGGCATAATGGCGAATCAACAAATGAGGGTTTTAGATTCACATTTAAAGGCCTAATAGTAAACTAAAGAAGACCTCGTGAAAGTGAACTACCCCTGAAAGTGAATTGGTAATGAACAATTCACTTTCAGAGGCCTAAAGATGAAGCAATGATTTACTTTCAAGCGCTTGGAAGTGAACCATTGACTCCTTGAAAATGAACCGTCCCTAAATAGTTCACTTTCAAGGGCCTTAAGGTAAACTAATAGTTCACTTCCAAGTACGTGGACATTAAACATGACCTTCTAAAAGTAAACATGACCTAAATGGTTTACTTTCATGGGCCTAGAGGTGGACCATTGAAAAATGTAAATTGGCAAGAAAGAGTTTGACAATTACCGTGGGAATTTTCAAATGACCTTTGGAAAAAAAGCCCAAATACTAATGGTTTATTTTCAGAGGGTCCAATTGGTCACCATCAGGCTTAGTGAACCTTAAAAAATAAAAACTACTCTAGAATAGTTTACTTTCAAAGGGTCTAGTAATTTCACCGTTAAACCGTTGAAAATGCATTAGTAACCCATTGAAAGTAAATAGTTTAGTTATAAAAGGCCTCTGATTCACTTTAGACCCTAAAAGTGAACCAAGTAATCCCAAAAGATGGACCAATTTTGGATTCCTTAAACCCTAATCTTTTAAGCCCAACCCTAAATCCTAATCCTCTAAGACCAACACCTTAAATCAACAGACCGTAAACATCAAACCACTATAAGGTTGTCCAACTCCTTCTACTTTTACACTTTGGCACCTAGCACTTGAAAACTTTTAACTAGGCTACCACTAATTATTTTATCCTTCTGCCACTTCGCTAAAGACTTACCAAGCTGCCAGTATTCAATCACCAAATAATTGACCTTGTTGAAATGGCAAAACATTACAGTCATCGGACCCCCTAATTTCATTCATCAAAATGGTACCTGCCAATTTCACCAATTTTTTTTTTAATTTTTTGAATCTATGTGCAAGGTTGGTGATGAGACTATGGTTGTTATGGAGATATGAGCAACTACCAATCATAGAAAAAGACATGATGACAATGAGGCCTAGGTTCCATGGTAGACGATGATGATAAGGATTTATTTGTGTTTCTGCTGTTTGAGGGAGCTATGGATGGGGTGATTCGTTTGCAACAACAAGCGAGTGTGGATGGTGTGGCAAAAGATGTGGAATGGATAAAAGAAAACGGTCAATGTTGCTCGATTTTCTGTCCTATGCCAAACGGTGACGGCAAGGGGGCTTGTTAGCTTTTCTAGACATCGGATCACTTTCTTGGCCTTTTTATAGCTTTTCTCGCCTCATAATTGAATTTTTGAACTTTTTGCGATTTTTACGACGTAAACATACATTAAGGTAACATAATATTGACAGCATAAATATAACAGAAATTTTAATTTTGTTATAAAAAAATGACATCGTTACATAAAAGAACGATTATTCACTAACAAAAGCTATAACTTTTATGTCCAACTTATCGCTTTTCTAATCTTTTTAACTTAATTCATATGATTAGCCGCGCCTGTGTTTCATCCTCTTTACTTTTTTATGTGTTTATCACTCTAATCTCTGTGTGAATAGATTTGACTTATTACTATATAAATGCAATTTAGTATTCTAAAAAATGGTTTTGAAACAACTAAAGTGTTTTATTCTTCTCAAAAGCGTCTTCACTCTGTCACTCTTGTTTTTTCCTCTAACCCTAAAATTCAAAGTTTTAAGGGAAACCTTCTACTAACTCACCACTCATCTGTAATCATTTGAGTGATTTTCATAGAACTTTCTTCAAGGCCAAAGTCCTAACTACACCTTACTATCTTCTTCCACACCAGGGGAATCAAAGTTTGTTCTCTTTCAAGTGGTGAGGAACAATGTACACGTGAATGAAGTGTTGAATATTGTAGGTGAATTGTAGGGGAAAGATCAAATAAGCAGCTTCTTTGCAGCATTACTAAATAAACCCTTTCATTACCACGAACAAGAATCTTCCATCCCACTTTTCTTGTCACCTAATATGTGCCACCAATATTATTGTCCCATGTATCCCTTAAATTTTAGAATCACATGAAGCAAATGGTTAACATTCAGGGAGTCTGACAGATTTTCTATTCATAACAAAACTAACAAATATGCTTTATTTTTTCAGTCTACTTCTGATCCCCATCCTAGGTCCTACATTAAAAAATAAATAAATAATTAACACACCAATGGACACTTTGCATAAATTTTTTTCTTAACATTTTTAGGCGAATTAGTGTATATTGATTTGGTATCTCCTAAGTTGCACAATCCTTCCATTTTAGGTCGTCGTTCTTGCTTTCATGCTCCCACTTTCACTCTCAACTGCCATTTTTGCTCTCACTGTTATAATCTTTTTACTTACTTAAATTTTAAAAAGTGGCGTTTTCCCACTCTCACTCTCGCTTCCTACTCACGCTTTCAAAATGCTTTATGCAACTTAGAGTATCTCCACGTTTTCTTATTTTAAAACTTATTTATTAATTTATAAATGTGTTGCCCAAATCTGACCCTTTTTTCTGAATAGGAAATTTTCATAATTTAAAAATCGAATCTTAAAGATTTTCCTTATAAATAAGGAAATAACAATTCAATGTTAATAAAGCAAATAAATAATGTAATCGAAATGTGTTCTGCTTTAGCGTGTTAATAAAGCATTCAAGCTAAACAACAATTTGAAATTGTACAGTTCAAACGAGAAAAAAGAAAAGAAAAGAAAAAGAACACTTTTAAAACTTGTTAATACTTTTATATTTTAATTCTAAAATTTTTTGGTTTTCTAACATTTTTTTAAATTTTTTCTAAGTTGTTAACATTTAGTCATAGATTAGAAAATAACTATCACACAGAAACACCAACATGGGTTATAAAAAGGGAAAAATATTTATAAAAAAATGACTATACTTTTGGCCATTGACACATTTGGTTACTATTCCTTTAAATGATGTCAAATGTATTACTACAATTTAAAATTAGGGCCAACATCATGATTGGGGCCGTTAGTTTTAATGACTTGTTAATGGAGGGGCAAGTTGGTAATTAATGACGTGTTAACTGAGATATTTAAACTACTCCATGGGTCTCCAATTTGACCCAAATGCTTCATATTGACATCCAATATTTCACTTGTCTTATTAGGTACATAACCCTCTCAAAATGGTTACCGTAGATCCATTGCTACCCTTAATCACCTGACTCAATGTCATCGCCACCCTCAATCACCCAATCCCAACACCGCTACCACTCTTAATCGAATCCACACCCTTAATTGAACTCACACCTTAACTATCTCAAATCTATCACGCATCACCCCCAATTGAAGATATCTTAAACCCAGAGTCTGGAAAAGCGCATCGATGAATGTCAGGCGAGGGAACTAAAGAATTTTTGCTGAAAAATGAGACTTAGCTCATCGGTTACTCTAGGTTGGCATCGGTGACGGAAAATGGGACTAAAGTGGAAAAGTTGATAAAATTAGATGACAAAAAATGTTCTTTCCCCTTTTCCCTCTATGTCATGTCATTTCATCATTGATTGCCACACAATCGTCATTTAATTGCCACATAATCTTCTCCTGACAAAATATTCTAACATTTAATGGAATATTTCCACCATTAATTATATCGATAACCTATTTGGCTCCATTTCAAAATATTGATACTTAATTTGGCACCAAATATTGTCTTTGATGATGCATCTGACATCATTTAAGAGAATGGTGACCAAATGTGTCTATAGTTAAAAGTATAGTCACTTTTTTTTGTTCTTTACCCTTATAAAAACAAAGACTGATAATTTAAGTGGGCCATTAACCAAAAAAATGTTGCATGGTTTAAATTTGTCAAAAGATAGTCATCAAATATTGTGCTTTGAAAAATGAATGTGTAGGCTTACTGTGATTTATTTTTTTTTTTCTCTTTATCAACCATAGAATGGAAATTTTTAATATATTGTTTACAATAGAACTTACCTATAACAAATAAAAAAACTTTATGGCTTCAACAAAATACATGTAAATTTCTAAGACTAGAAGTGTCATTTCTAATATAAAAATCATAAAAGACTTTGTTGATGTGAATAAAGATAATCATATAACGTAAGTACTAATTTTTTTCTTCCTTCATGTGAGGGCCAAAATGGGGAAGGGTAGGTCGACTAGGTCACTAGGGTAATTAAATGTTTTCTTATTAGTTTCTTTTAGACAAGAAAATTAGCCAAACTCTGCGAATGTTAGTCATTCGCTTCGTGTAATTTAAAAAAATTTAAATAGACACATGGCACAATTATATTAGTGGCACATATGGGGTGATAGGAAATGGGGGACAGAAGATTTTTGCTCCGTTACTACCCCTCATCTGCATGCATTTACTTACACTCACCAACTATATTTACTTATTTCTAATAATGGTAATGATAATACATTAATCGCGTTAGTTGTTTTAATTGCATTTTTATCTTTTGCTTCAGAGATACTCACCTTATCTTCTCTACCACTCTTTTAAAATATGCGTGCTATTTGTAACTTTTTCCTGACTAAATTTACTCATTCCCCCTAATTGTTCATAAAGTATGGAAATTGTTAAAAATACTTTATTTGTCTCTAATTTCTATTCTATTTTCAACGTCACTTATTTGCTTTTTTTTTTTTCTTAACTAACAGCATCATTCATAAAAGTTAGGAGATATTTCTTATAAATTGTAATTTTACATTTCAATTATTGTGATCTTCTCTATTTTTCCTACCTACTTCCTGTAAATCGGTTGTTTTCTTCACTCCTCCACTCTTACTTATTTTGTCGTTTCTGAATCTTATACAGAGACAAGTTACTTACGGCTGCGCTAAAATAGAAGGAGTGTCACGGTCGCGAAGCTTTTGGGAGCACCGCACTGACTTGCTCGACTTTCCAATATTAATATTTAATAGTTAATAGGGCCAAGAGAGCGAAGTACTTTCACTTAAGGAAGTTAACTTACGAGAGTAAGAATATATGCGTAGCTCATAAATAAAAACTCTCCACGATTCTTTTGCCCCTCTCTTCCTCTGCAGATGTGTACGCCAATATGATAGCTCGGAAAATATGCCTCCTAGAGCAAGGAAGAGGTGAGGATGGCAAGACCCTTTGAGAGGGCAGGTCCTTGGTGACTGAATCCAAACATTTTCTTCCCACCAAGCACTGCAAAAAGAGCTCCCAGAACCGGTAAGCCGGTGGAATTTACATTTACTTGCCTTTCTGAACCTTTTTTGGCTTGCTTTGCTGAATCTAGACTCGGATCTTCGTTTTCTTCAGTTGGGTTTTTATTTCACTTGTGTTTTTCCTTGATCTGGTTGATGGGCTTTAGTTAGCTTCATTTCGGGAATTCGCGTGGTAATTTTGACGGGTAGGATTAGAATTGTCCATACCGAAGAACAGAAAATGAAGGGCACAGTACACTTGCAAGGACGCGGTTTCATGTTCTCTCCTCTTCCACGAATTTGGGAAGTCTAAGCCCTTAGAATACCTATTTGGCATGCTAGAGGCGTCAAATGTCACAGTAGCCATCTTCTGATGTGAGGAAATGAGGAATTCGAGCCCGAAGTATATCAGATCAGGCGGTTCGGGTGTCAGACTTGAGTGTATTTAGTACATGCGCCTTCACATTGGTTCTTCTAGTAGAACAGGGAGGTGGTGAAGGGAAGAAAATTTGGGAGGTCTTAGAAATGAAGGGGGATTCACTCAGTCCTCAACTGTGGTGTGGCATATTAGGACTTGTGGACTTTGGTGCCACTGCCGTGAAACACTGAGGTTACCGGACTCGAGTAAACTCATTGACATTTGGAGCCAGCTGGGGAATTCAATTTTTTCAATGTGGTTTAAACTTCAAAGCTACACACAAGCAAAGAAGCGCCTCGTGATATTCATCCACAGTCTCAAAAGCTTTGATCCATGTGATATGGTATTTATGTTTGTTGAATGCCAAGGTGTCTAATGCTTCTATTCTCACATGAAAATCAAAACCAGCAGTCTCTAGTTTTGTTTCTGGTCTATCATTCTCATAGCAAAGTACTACCGTGTTCTTATCTGCTCATTGATGTGTATCCACTGCATTGCAGGTCAACCATGGGAACCCTAGCACTTGAGGCTGAGTTTGTTGACTCAGATATATTTCTCACTTTGGGACTCAAGGAATTGGGCAAAGATGGCAAGGGTGCAGGTTCTCCAAGGATTTTGTCACTTCTTTCAGTACTCCTTGAGAAATCCGTTCAGAGAAGTAAGATCCAGGTAGAGTCAGTGCAAACTAAAGATGCAGTCACAATTTTTCACGGTCTTAGAGAGCCCACAATAAGCATTCAGCAGTACATTAACCGTATATTCAAGTACTCTGGCTGCAGTCCTTCCTGCTTTGTTATTGCCTACATATATGTGGACAGGTTCCTTCAGCAAACTGATGCACTTTTAACTTCCTGTAATGTGCACCGTCTTCTGATCACAAGTGTTATGGTAGCAGCAAAATTTATTGATGATGCGTAAGTTGTGATCTTGGCACTTTATTAATCATTTTTCTGTTCTTCTGTTCTCTCAATATCCTATAATAGGCCATGACTGTAGCCCTGCTGACAACTAGAACTACTTGATGAAGTTACTTCATATTGATTATAACTGGTAAGGATTGTGTAGTAGCCTGCAGACTGCCAGTTGTGACAGAGCACCCTTATTCCTTCTCAACTCCCTTTCATATTTTGCTGCCTTCAAGGTGGCAGCAAGGGGATTTAAACACTTGACACTGCCAAACGGAATAGCTGTGGTTATATGGAAAAGACCTTTGTAGGTGGGAATTTGTGTTCCTAGGGACTGAACCTGATGCTTACCAATATCCTCCATGTTTCACAGGTTTTTCAACAATGCATACTATGCCAAGGTAGGTGGAGTAAGCACAAGAGAGTTAAACCTGTTTGAAATGAAGCTATTGTTTAGCCTAGATTTCAGGCTTCAAGTAAGTGCGGGGACATTTCAAAGATACTGTTCTGAAATGCTTAGAGAAGCTACTGAAGGGCTGCAAATTGAAAGGCCTCTTAAAGCCTGTGGATTTATAGGGAGCTGGTCAAACAAAGGTGACAAAGCTTGTGCTGCCACAATTCAAAATGTGAGTTTGTGAGTGCATTTTATTGTATTTGTAACAGCAACTTGCAAATGCCATGCAAACTTATCTTGGATACAGTTGCCACCTCCAGTATAGTCATCACAGAGGGATGCAGGGATTGTCTGTTTGTTTTCTTGCATGATTTTGTATCATTTAGGATTAGGTAGTTTGTGATTGGTTTCATTCTTTTGGACCCATGCTTCAGAAGTTGATCCAATTGTTCGTGAATATGTAATGCAAATCATTTAATTCATGGTCATACAAGTGCATTTCCTTGGCTTAGTTTGCTGCCCAATAGCTTATTTTAACCACAAATTATTGTTTGACATCTTAGTTACATTTGCAAAATTTGGGATTATATTTAAAGTAAGGATTCTTTTGAGTTCAGAACATTACCTAATATTTGTAGTACTGCAAACTTCCAGCCTCGTTTTTGCATCTGCTTGGCAACCACAATCCTCCTGCCTTTTTTCTTTAATCAGAATTTGAACTTCTTTTAGCAATAGCAAAGTTGTTTCGAGCCCATGGTAATAGTCGGACTTTTGAGATTCTCTTAAATCATATTGCTTTGTAATGTCTCGATGGTTCATTTATAACCAAAATGAACTATAAATAAAAAAGAAAAGAATGTAATCTAATGGTACAAAATCAAGTATGTTTATGTACCTTAAGTGCTACTCCCTCCATTTCATAATACAAAATTAAGGTGTATATAATTTATATATTTTTTTTAATTTTGCCCATGATTAAATTTTTTTTTTAAAGTTTTGTATAATGAGAGATTAAATGAAGATTAAAAAAAAATTCTTTATTGAGTTCTATATGGTAAGAGTTTAAATCTAAATAAAAGAATAAATTGATTGTTTAAAATTTTCTAAAAAAAGAAACATTTGAAATGACTCAAACAGGAATACATTTTATCTAAATAATAATTAATTTTTTTGTCTTGCGGAAAAAAGAACAGTAGCAAACCAGAAACTACAGAACCATATTAGGAGCTTTCCCTTTGTTTAAGTGAGTCTTGAAAGGTAGCCCCCCGATCATTCAACAAGGTACTAGAGGAAGGGGCCGCAGCCCCAGCAGAAGCAGAAATAAGGTTTACAATACTGGTACTGCAGGCAAATACTAGTAGTGGGAACAAGAGAAACATTTTAAATTTACTGTAAATATAAGACTACATATTTACATATAGGAAATGCAAGAAAATGTTGCAGAAACAAATTTTAGACCTGACAATAAATTATAAATTTAGTTAAACTATAAACATAATTTTACTGCAACCATGATATTTTTCACATCATTTTATACAATTCATTCATAAAACCGTTTACAGATTAGAAAATACCCTTCAAAATTACAACTGCAACCAATTGACCTAAGCTTACTCTGTACATGAACGCTCGGTTAGTAAAGATCAAAATTCCGCCCTAATCATCTACACTTCGCTAAAAATTATGCGTGGTTGGTCTTTGCAAGTGCTTTCGAGAAATAATTGCGAATATCTGGAATGATACGCTTGAGTAACTGACGGGACCTGCAAGTCCACGTTTAAATTGGAAATTTTCAGCTGCCTTTGATCAAGCAAAAAGAAATGCCCAAGAGATCCTTAAGTTCAAAATTTTGAAAATCGGCTAAATGCTTTAGAGCAGTATTGGTAAGTTCATCATTCAAAATATGTACGCGTAAAGCTTCTTAGTTTTCAAGATGTACCAGCTAAGAACAACGAGAAAAGGACAAGCTGAAATGTAGCCGTACCAAGGTTTGGCGCTCAGTCTTTCAAATTGTTCCAGTATGAATAATATACATGCTTCCCTCAACGTTGCAGCATTGAATGCCTCTGCGAGCTCATACATAAGAGAAACATTCTCCTCCGAAATATCCTTCACAAAGACATTAACAAATCTTTAGGTGAAAATTTTGATAGCTTCCACCTCAGGAAAGAGAATTGCTAGAACAGCTTACTTGTGCAATCGTATACTCGCAAAGACGCTTAAGGCCATCCAGAAGATACTGATCAGCAGCTCTGAGGAGATCTTGGGCAATATCTATATTTACATCTACAGATCCTGTGTATATGAATCTGTGGCAAAGAGCTTCCAGTGTCAGCATTTTATCAAAGTTGGTTTCATACTCTGGAAGGACAAAAACAAACACACCTCATCATCAACTCAAAAACATCCCATTTTATATTTGGAATTTCAACGTCTTTGGCATCTCTCTCCTGCAAAGCAAAGACCCATGCGTTGAACATAAATTTTGAAATTCATAGATCATTTTGCCTCTTGGCTTGTCATAGAAATCATGTCATTTTACAATTACACTAGCATTCCATTCCCAATGTTTGGCACAATCCCCACCCTCAACCTTTCGCAAGCTTAGCAGCAGCTCATGGTCTAAGAAAAAAATTTTAACGGACAAAAGGATGCTCGAGGTCCATAGACTCACCCTATAACCGCCATCGAACATAGCACGAAATGCATCTGAAGAAGCAAGGAGACAAATTCTATGGGCATAGAATCTTTTACCTGAATTTGACCCAAAAGCGAGAATTTTAGGTCAGAAACGTTTTTGAGCAGTTCTGCAACTTTCATGAAGAGAACAAAGTAATAGCACTACTGACAAAAACATACCTTCAACTACAAAAACAACATCAGATAGCGTAGGATTATTTACATACTGTTCACCCAAGTAGACCTGCAGTTGTTGGAAAATAATCCAAGCAGAGTAATTAATAAAGTATAAGCTTTGTCATCCTAAAATAATTAAACTATATTTAGAATAGCATTCACTCGTGATGCTTTAAACAATTAAACCATTAGGGTAGTTCTCATTCATAATTTACAGGCTAAGAAACTAAACATAAGGTGCTAGTGTTTGTCCGTAACCACCAAGCACATTTTCTTCAAGTGAAATATATACAAGCACCATACTAAACTCATAGTAAGAGAAAAAAAAACTAGAAACTCTATAAAAAATAAAAATAAAAACAACCTTCCAACACCGTAACTGACACTATACGTTCCTGCTTGAGGAGGAAATTATTTTTCTTTTCATAAGGGAGTATGCAGTCAGTTAAAAAAAGACCTGTGGGCTTGGTGATAATGGAGCAGCATCCATAGGTGAAAGAGAAGTTGCGCTGGTAGCTAACTTGTACAAAGCACCAGAGCCATCCTTTTGCTGCTTCAACCCCGTAGAATCAAGCAGCTCAAGCAGAAGTTCCAACCCTGTCAAACATCAATGATGACTAAAAGGAGGCAAACAGGAAGTAGATATGAAGCTGAAAACAGTCATGCTAACAAGAATAAACAAAAGTGTAGTTCCACCTTTATTGTCGATAAAAACAGTTCTTCGATCATCATGCCGACATAGGTGGGCCAAAGCCAAAGCTATCCGTCTTTGAACAACTTTATCAGCAACTCGCATTAGGTATAAGAGGAAATGCAAAACCTGAAAAGAAAAGGCAACACAGATCATATTTTGCTCAGTAAATCATGCTCGTATTGTTTCTGGAGACTTCCCGGACAACCATATCAAAATGATCATATAAACAAAACTTCCATTCATAAAGGGCAAAAAGAAGGCCAAGGAGATCTCCACTTACTCGACCATGGATATTCTCTTCCAATCTTTTCAATGTTTTTGCCAAACAATCTTTGGTTGGCTGAAAGTAACAGATAACCATTTTACACCAGCAACTATGGAATCTATGATAAAGACAGAAAGTGTATATCTGCTCCTTTTAATCTTTTTAGATCAAGTTCTCAACATCTAAATGTCTACCTGGAAAATGAACTCTCCCTCTTGGAGTTTCTGAACGCCTCCTACACTGATAAAATCAGCAATATTATCCTGGAAATGTAACATGTAAACTTTTGCCAAAACCCCCCAATATAAAATGATTTGTGCTAACAAAAATTCAGAAGCAGAAAAAGTCTTTACTTCATTATCTGCAAGGCCATATAGAGCAAATGCAGCATTGTGTTGTAGAGAACCAGTTTTTGAATCAAGAAGTTTAAGTAGGGGCGCAATTCCACCGCTTTGAGCAATGCCAGCTTGATTGTGAGTGTCCTGAAGAATGAATCTCTTAGAACAAATGAAGCATAAAAAAGAAAGTTGGATTAAGAAACAGTAGTAAATACCAAATGCATATTAGACAATAATAAATCTGCAGTTCAGAAATTCATGGGGGAATAGCAGAATAGGACTAACACCTAGCTCCAAAAAACAGAAACTGACTGCTCATGCTACTGTCGATTTGAAAACAGCCACTAAGTTGCCACGACAGAAACACTATCAACAGTCACATCCAGTACCATCTCATAACTCAACTACCTGTCAAACAACAACCTATGTAGTACCTGTGCCAAGCGCCCAAGCGCAAATGCTGCCATCTCCTGCAGCTGAGGATCTGGAGCTTGGAGCAACTCAATCAGAGGCGGAACAGCTCCCCTCTGGACAATATGCACCTGCAAGAATAAATGCTTCTTTCACAACAACAAAAATGTACAAGTTTCCAAACATGGAATCAAGAAGAAAGTAACCTACCTTACAATCAGAATCAGCAGCAGCAAACTGACCAAGCAATAGAGCTGCTTCTCTCTGGCTATCTGGACATCTAGAACTGTCATTTCAAAGCATAATATTAGTGAATAAATATCAAACATGCACGACATGTATTATAAATCCAAGTTTGCTTTTGTGGCTTAGTTGCACTAGTCTAAAACCTAAAACAGATGTGAAGAAATGACCTGCAGTATATGACTAGGCTTGCATTACCTAAGTAATCCAATAACAGGCTGCAATGCTCCAGCCATAATAACTTCCTTTTTTATGTTTGGGGATGAATGCACTAGATTACCTATCACACCAACCTGATAATTTTTTTTCAAGTAAGTTGTCAACACATATATCAGTGAGAACAGAACATTTTGAATGATATCAAACCGCTTCATAATGTATCGAGATGTCATCTGATCGAAGCATGAGGATAAGAGTGGGCAGTGCATTGAATTCCACAATCTGCACATTTCCTCTTATATCAAAAATTATTCTACAAACCAAATTATGCATAAATTGGAAGAAAAAAGAAAAAATTATGAAACGTGTACCTGTTTCTTGTTATCATCATTCTTAAAGGCAAGTGTCCTCAGTGCTCCTGCAGCTGCCCTCTGCACTTTTGCATCTGGAAACTCGAGCAACTCAACCAGTGGCAGAATCGCACCCTCAGTCCTAAAAGATTAGAAATAGATGTAAAAATAGTGTTAGATAGAGTTGATTTGAAACTATAAAGCAACGTGCAAATCAACTAACCTGACACGTGATTTTATGCTAGCATTCTCATGAGCAAGGTTAGTGATTGCATCAGCAGCTCTCCTAAGGACACCACTTACTGCTTCTGAATTTGACCCCATCTTATGCCTTTGTAACAATTTCACAAGAGGGGACAAAGCTCCAGCATCAACTATCAGTTGTTGGTGCTCCGGCTTTTATTTTTTCAGTAAACAATACATGCAGGATGATCATCAGTAAATCACAAGCAGAACCAAAATTGGAATAATCATCAGACATTAAATCAAAGTAATAGCAGAGAAACTACGAGAGCAAAGCCATAGCTATACCACTATACGCAGCCTTTAAGTAGGGGGAGGCAACAAAACTACCTACTCTTTGTCAACATACAAAAACATATACGTTTTAAGAAATAATAAGAATATCAAAACGTACGATTGTGAAATGAAGAAACCAAGCAGTAACATGCTCCTATGCTCGGAAGTTCACAAAGGAGAGGATATATGATTGCACTACCTTTACTGCCAAAAGCCCAAGCGCAAACGCACTTCCTTTCTCAACCTCGTGTTCGTACGAGCGGGCAGTGCTTCCACGGTCTCCCGAAGGTGGTAGCGCCTGTAGATGCCTTACGAGCGCGGGAACAGCTCCACACTCGACAATCAAATCCACAAGTTCCTCTGTGACCGAGTACATACAATAACAACTCCAAAATCTTGCATAAGCCCCGCAAAAACGTAGAGAAATCATATAGTTCGATCATTCAAACAAGATATAGATTACGAAGCACTCATGCATTTCATGATAAGAAATACTACAATTACGAGCAACGAAAACAAAGCATAAAAACAGGTGGAAATCTGAACATAAAGGAAAGCATTTACAAGTTAATCCAATCGTGTTCACCAACTTAATTTGAAGCAATCTATATCGACGAAAGTTCCGCAAATCAGATAGGTGCCGGCAAGAAACAAGAACAGTACCGTTCTTAGCGAGGTCAGCGAGGAAGTGAGCAGCGCTCTTGGCGGCGGCGCGATCCAATTCGGCGGATGTGAGAACATAGACTTGAGCACAGATGTCGCGCGCGAGATCTTGCAGAGGTTCCCGCCCATCGATGATCGTTTCAGTCTGCTCTTTCTTCTCGTTAACTTCGAAGTCTTGGTCAAGCTTCCGCTTCAAGCCTCTGCGCTTGATGATCGTTTGGCGCTTCTGGCCATGGCGATCCATTCGGGTGGAGAAGAAGAGAAACGGGAAGGACAGTTTAGGGAAATGCAAGTTTGGTGGTTTCCAGCTTTCCGCTGAAGTAAAATCAAAAAATGACTTGTGCGCGTTTCGGGTTTGGATTTTTATACCGAAGGTAATTGGAGCGCCCAGCGCCCCGCCAATTTAATTTCAGATTTTTTGCTATCGTGCGCTCCCGCTCTCTTGATTGCTAACTTGTGCTGTTTCAATCAACGTACAACGTTGAATTAATTGCATTGTTGGATCCTAATATTTAATTATTATTCTAATCTTGACCCCAATCTTCTATTTGTATGATTCAACTCTATAATCTCATTAAAAAGTTCCATTTTTACCCTTTTTTTTATGGAAATAATTATTTTGGATGAAAAATAACACATCAGCATAGACTTGTATAAGAAAATACTAATTTTAACCCCTAAAATTTTTTTCTTTTGCTAAATAATTTTTAAAACATTGAAATCTAACAATAAACTTCTTAAAAATGCATAGACTGCCCACACCCCTCCATCCCTAACCCTCTCCCTTCTCTCTCGCCACTAGCCCCCACCATCCAACCACCCCTTGTCCTTCATCTACTCCATCCTCTACCATCCAGTCTCTTCACCCCTGTCATAATTTTCAATTGCCTAATTTCACTTTGGCATTTTATTAAACATATCATAAACAAAACTTAATTTCAAGTGAAGAATACCTATATAAATAATCCTTTATCGTCAAAATTAAAAATCAAAGAGCCTGTTTGGTCTCACTTAAGAATTAAAATTTTTTAAAAAATGGCTACAACCTTCAGCCCCAATCTCACTTCTTTTGCATCTAAATTGTGTTTCCTGGAAGCTAATTATGGCCGCAACCTTCGGCCCCAATATGTGCAACCCAATTCAAGTTTTGGTCCAAAGGCTCAGCCTCACCAACTGGGTGTTGTTGAACCCAAATGCAATTGCATTAGACACTACAAGAGAGAAGTGGATTAACAAATAAGCAAATAATTGCTAACAGCCACAAATTGTGACTGACTAGTGACTGAAACATTCAGCTGTAAAAAATTTAGTCACTAAGTACAAGCGATTAAAACTAGCAATTGAAAACGTCAGTGACTGGCATAGTAAGAATGTAATTGATGAAAACTAAAAAAGGAGTAGTTGGAGTTAAAAATGAAGGAATAGTATGTAGAAGAAAAACAATTTGATGCATTTATTGTAAAAATAATTGCATTGCAGCTAAAGTTCTAACTGTGATTTAATTTTTAATTGGCATACTAATGATGTAAGACAAATGGTAAAACCAATAACTAAGGCATGCATGCATGATTATACAAACATATTCTATCTACGGCCAGAATGAAAATAGGGCTAAAAAACACATTCACAGCAAATTGACTTACGAAATAAAAATGAACCTAGTTGTCCTTGTTTTTCCTAGACCTTCATATGTTCTGTCTCTTCTTTGAGGTCTTCCCTGCAGTAGGTTCATAATGACCAAAGGCTAATATCTACACTTTAAATGCTTGAATTGTTAATTTAGATATGAACAACAATACCTTTATAAAGTTTGGAAAACCTTCCTTGTAAAATCTTTATCCATTAGCTGGAAGTAATGATTTTTGCATAAAATACATTCATAAGTGAGATTCTTCACTATTGTTTGGTAAATGAGCAGTATTACTGAAACTATACAAGCTTTGGCTATTGCAGGTAACACAAACAGGATGGTTCAGAGGGACCAACAGCTGTGGGCAAATAGCTGGCAAATGTTGATGATGATCCTCTCACTAAATGGAAAAAGGTTGCAATTTCAAATTTAGTTTTAGAATGTAAACCATAAAATTGTTCTTTGTTGCCACTAGTTTTTATACTAACTATTGTGTAACTATAACAACACTAAGTGGCACCATAGTGGGGTGGGACGGTTACTAAAAAAGTAGCATAGGACAAGGGGAAGTGGTTGTATGACAGTTTGTCTTAGTGAGTTGCAGCCACAAGATGAGAAAATGGGATTTAAAAAAAAAGCCATATAACCGCATTACTTAAAAGTATAATAAATCTATAAATTAATATTGTATTTAACCGATTAACCAATTCATAGCCAGCTAATAGTACATTCATGGGGGGAAAACGGAATTAAAATTTTACATAAGTCGGACACGTGTCAAGTAAAAAAATCGAGAATGTAAGAAATAAGAACATTTCAACCGCCCGAAGTCAAACCAATAGCCAATTTCCACTTGACACATACGCGAAAGCAATGGTATAATCAGAAGTCACCACGTGTTGCTTCATAATCATTTTTTAAGTACATGTGTCACTTTGGGAATTAGTATGAAATTTTTTTAATTATGAAAAAACTATTTGCCCAATATACCTATTTTCATATTTATTTATAGATTTTTGCATTAAAAATTTTGAACTACGATTTCCAAAGTTCATAAAGTATTAAACTCTTATGCTAATTATTGCCATTGCAACTAATTAGCCAAAATTAAGGATCAATTTATATAGCCACAATGTTTTATCTGATGCCGACAGTTGTAAGTTTGTTGATAAAGTAGTCTTGATCAAATTATCAAACAATGTCTTGTTAACCCAACATTTGGATTCTAATCGTATCCTACCTATTGGTTTATCTACATGAATCGACTACAGGGATATTAATTAATCATGTTAGCTATATAGTATTACAGTAAGGGCCTACCGCTAATCACTAATTATGCATTAACTGCTCCATTGTTGCTTAAGTTTGAATAAGTTGTATCTACTTTACCAAAAGATGAAACATGACCCTGAAAATCAGCATAGGTTAGATACCAATAACTGAGGAAAGATTTTTTTTCCACTTCTCCATTTAGTAAAAGAGATACATTTGCAATTCAATAAGAAATGAAAGTTATAATACGACATGTTCAAAATGATTTATAATGCTAAAAAATAATAAGAAAATTAAGCCTTCATGCTTTTCTTATGCATTTACTTCAAATTAATTATGTTGCTTGAATTCTACTATATGATTTCCATTGCCTAAGTTTGAGGCAAGTCTTTGAATCACGGTAACATTTTGCCCACCACGATAAAAAAAGAGAATCAATTAGGAAAACCATTCATTAAGAGTACAATCTTACACTAAGCATACACTATAAAATTTAGGGAGCAAAAAGCCTTAGTAAAAGGTAGATGTCCTAACATTACAAATTTTACATAACTTTTTTGAAGTTGAACTAGTCTGATTGTTGAAAGGTTTTTTCTGAAGACAGAACTCGAGGGTTCTGTAATTATTGTTTTCACTTGTAAACTTTATAACTATCAGGGGGCTCATAAGTACATTTGAAGTTCGGTCAATCTCACAGTAATTATATTCTTATAGAGACAATTTTGAATGTAAATAATGAATACTTAAATATTTCATTGTTAACATAATATATTGTTTGTAAAGTAGCCTAACTATAAGGCATCAAGAAGAAGATTTTATGCTTTTGGTGCACCACTACTCCTGGAAAGATTTTTACACTTAGTTCGTTTTAACTTAAAATGACTTATTTTTATTCCTACGTCTTTTTTACTTGAAACTAATTTTAATTAAAAATCAACATTATATAGCTGCAATAATCCATTAAAAATATAATTTTTATAATCTTACTAAATTTTTATGAATTTTTCTAGTTTAACGTATTAAAAAATAAAAAATTATAAAAATTTAACAACATCATGAATTTTTTTTTCAAATAGATTATTATATCTACATAATTTTTCTACATAATATTGACTTTTACATTAAATTAGTTTCAGATAAAAAAGATATAAAAGTAAAAATAGGTTAGTTGACTTAAGTTAAAATAAATTAACTCTAAAGATTTCATGATACCCATTAAAATGATATTAATCTGAATTGTCGGTGTTAATAGGTAGAGACCACAAAGATGCTTCCCCCTAATCTTTTTCTTTCGTTCTCTTTCTGGTCTTCTGGTTCAAATTGCAACCTCTCATATTTCAATGCTAATCCTCATTTTTTCTCTGCAGAGTGTTGCTTGCTTATGTGGTCAACATTATTCCTTCGTTTCCTAGATATGTTATTTTATAAGTATTTCTTTTTAATGTCATAACAGTACTTAAAAAAAAAAACCGCCAAAGAAGAGGGTGGGACTTATGGGCCCAAGGACAAAGGCTGTAATGGGGTTTGACTCACCTCTGATCGTGTCCGGTTTCAAGTGGTTTTGCCAGCGTATTTGTTAACCCATGGCAGCTGAGCTTAAGCGGAGCCGAAGCCTATTTTCTTCATGCTCATGTGCTTCGTAATAATTTTTTAAAAATAAGTCATTGGCTACTTTGATGTATAATAATTCTTTGTATAAGTTGTATAACAAGTAAAATGTCTGTTAACCATAGAAAAATATTAGAAAAATTAAAATAATTAAAAGATAGTTATTATGTAGTTTAAATTAAGATTTTTATAAATTATTGTTAAACAACATAAAAAAATGGTGAAGTAAAATGTAGATATTTTTTAAATAAAAAGGAGAAAATATTAATTAGGCAAAACCATGTAAGTTATAATAAGGAAAATGCGCATAGGTGACGTGTCGCCAAGCTCAGGGTGTGGTGGCAAGACTACCAATTAACCTTAAAGTTAGTAAAAAAAGTACAAACGACCTTACACCTTTTCTCTGCAACATGTATTGAGGCCTCGTACGTTATTATTATTATTATTATTATTATTACTATTATTATTTAAAACAAACGAAGAAAGCCCTATGAATTTAGAACGGCCTACTGTGCAAAGTGGATCGATACCATCAAATTAGCTGAAATCTCTCCCCTAATAAAATACGCAGGATCTATATTATTGACTGATTTACATTATTTTTTATTACCACGAGGTGTTTAACTTGAGTTAAATTATTTTTTGTGTCTTAACTACTTTAATAAAATGGTAAAGAGATACAAAATAAAAATATAAAGGTCAAAAGTTAACTCTAGTCTCTCTCATTTTTATATATGATATCGTTTAAAGTTAGTTTTGGTGTTTTCTAAAGTTAAAAAAATAAAAAAGACATTTATCTCATTATCTCTGTCATGAGATGTCTATTACATTGATTAAACTTGTAAAGATATTTCTATGTAAAAAAAAAATCTATTTTTCATATATAATTTATGTCGGTTGCGGGTATGACAACATTTTTACATTGAGATGCCAATTTGCTTGTGATCTTAGGGAGATATTGCCATATTGCGTTATTGGAAAGAATTTACGAATCATAAACTCGTTCACCATGGAGCACATGCTTTCAGTACACGTCCGTATAATAATGAAAAGTTGATCGGATCTTTGCTCGTGATATTTTTGGCTGTGGCATAAATAAATCTTGTACTGTCTCTGCATTTTGTACGACATATTAATTTAAAAGGACTGATAAAAAAAGATCTGGAAAAGGTCACATACATATAAAAACCTACCATGTTAAAATTTGAGTCCAAAATCATTGTGATACTAATAATTTAACATAGATCTAGCGTCAAATACTATAATAAAGGCATAAGGCTCAAATGGGGTACAAGCTCACAAAACTCAGTTATTTACTATAAATATAAGAAGTGTCTCGTACTCTTCCTCAAATTATAGATTACTAATTACTTACTCACTTTAGTATTGGAGGGATCTCTCCAAATTATATCTTTGTATACAGGTGGCCAGAGCTGGCCAATGGATCAAGTCTTCCATCGTCCAAGGTGGAGCCATCAGTAATTTTACTGTCACTTATAATTTTATGATTTTATGATCTAAATGACAAAAAGGTCAGATTAACACTCAGTTTGTTTTAACTTAAGTCAATTGACTTTAAAATAGCTTATTTTTATTCTTATGTATTTTTTACCCAGAATTAATTTTAATTAGAAGCCAATGTTATGTAGCTACAATAATAAATTGAAAAATACAATTTTTGTGATCTTACTAAATTTTAATGAATTTTTCTAGTTTAAGGCATTAAAAAATAAAAATTCATAAAAATTTAACAACGTTATGAAAATTTATTTTCAAATAGATTATTACATCTGCATAATACTGGTTTTCAAATAAAATTGGTTTCTAACCAAAAAAAAAATTTAAGTAAAAATAAATCAATTAACTTAAATCAAAACGAATTGGCTCTAAGTTTACTGATTATGATTGTGATTTTAATTTGATTACATAATTATGATTCACAAAAAATAAAAAATAATTCTACATGAATCTTAATACAAACAAATCTCTCTCCTTTTTTTGATTCGTAAAAAGGAAAAAAAAACCGTTCTTCGTTGCACCACGTGAAACCAATATTAATTGAAAAATTCCAAGGTTTCTAGTTACCAACACAGTACTAGCAGTGGTTGGTTGTTTCCAGTTCTTCTAATTGGATCTGTGCCCCACTATTATTATGGGAGTGGAACGTTAAATCGGATAAAACTGGAAGACAGGAATCGAGAATGAATCAAATATTCTTGTTACAACGTCATTGTCCAGGTGGAACACAATATATATGTCGGTACAGAAATATTCTACCATTCACCGCCTGGGTTAACCTGGATCATTACTATCCCTGAAAAATTGACTCCTGTTAGTTTGTAAGTATTATTCTAGAAATTAATTTCCTTAACTATTTTTTTTTTTTGGTGAACAATTTCCTTAACTAAAGAAAATCGAACCTTAATCTCTGTTTATTTTTAGATTCCGTGGGAAAAATGCAAATATAGTAATAATGTCCCAAATGTAATAATTGAGAGCAAACCTGCCGGTAATATTCTTATTCTCTTTATTTTCAGCCCACTATTCTGATAGGTTTCGGGAGCCAAACAGCGCAGCGAAATTTAACCGAAACACTCTAGGATCCAAGTGAAACAGGGTAAACCGGATATTCGAAAATTTTCATACATAATTTTCGGTTGAGATCTCTCACTCAATTGTAGAGTCGAATCACAAAACCTGAACAGATAACGTGTTCATGCTCTCTATGGTATCCACACGAGCCTCTCGGGATCACCACGCATTCACCACGTCCCGGCAGATACGTTTCTCTTGCGCTCGCAGTATTAGCTTGCGTCCTCCAAGGAATTGCAAGAGAAGAGTGTGGCTGTCCTTTTAGGAGGCTAGGGCAAGGAGACCTGTGAATTTCTCACTAGAAGTTGTATTTATAATGAGACTCAACTTCCAGGCCTAATGGGTTTCAAAGCCCTAATCCAATTAGGATTTAATTTCGGGCTTAATAATGGCTCAACTCTTGGGCCCATTACTAATACGAAATTAAAGTGAAACCATAACCCAAATAATTAGCCCATGCACTCTAATGATCCAAATAACTCTATGTGTGCGACCCAATAGGCTCTTATCACGTTGGCAATGATCATAAATCACATTTATGATCATAAGCAATGAGCGGTGTCTAGCAACACATCATTGCTACCCAAGTGACAAGATTGTCGATGATTCGACTAAACCTTTATGATCATCACCGATATATGCCATTGTCCCTTTGTCCAAGATATCAAGACTAAGCACGAGACATGGAATGTGTCACTCTCGTATAGCCCAATCTTTGGTTTCTTGATTACCGAGTAGACCAACTTAAACTGATGACATTGATATCGTATATCAACTCATCCGAGCATGGCCATGCATTTTCTAAGTCTCACTCTATCAAGGGGCCCGAAGATATCACTCCCGTTACATAGGAGGGACAAATCCCATCTTGATCATACAAATCCCTCCGCATGATATGTGACATACCCAATGACCTCCTTCAAGTTCACTCAGTTACGAGCAACAAAGGAAAGTATCAAAGTATGTGACTCACATGTAGGGAACCTTGATGATCTTAGGTCGAAGGACTACATATACCATGATCACTATGAGAATCACTTATGACACTCATATAATGATCCATGTAGTGTTCTCATGGTGGGTCAGTCCAGTACACAAGTTCTTCAACTTGTACCCATATGTAGACTACATATCTCATATTAGTCTCCACATATGCTAGTCATTATGTATTATTGCAACCCGCTCCATAATAATACTAGACTAGGGACGTTTAAGAATATCATTATTTTAGGGTTACGATTATGTTTGTTAATTTACGCAGAAACAAAACAACAAACATAATTGTTGGATTAATGCCTCAATAAGATATCATGACTCAATGTGCAAAAATACAATCATCTCATGATTGGCTTTTTGGGCACAACACTAACATATTCTCCTAAACCCCGACCCGACCATGTTAGCTGATTAGAGCAAATATTTACTAATGTTCTAAAATTTGAGCAAGATTTTGACTCGATCTCTAGCTAACAATGACAATATTCTATCAAAATCTTTAATCTCAGTTCTCTCCATCCAGTAAATTTATTGTTTAGGTCATCTTAATTACCAAGACACATTTGTGCTCATTCAGTGTGATGCACCAACAGCAAGAAGACATTGTGGGACTGGGACGTGCATAAGAATCCGGGACCCTGGAGCTGCTGCTCTTAAGGATAGTTGTCACTTTTCACTATCATGATTTCACTACCAACAAAAAAAATTATAGTTTTCAACAGCTAAATTGACAATGTTTCCAACGGTTCCTGCTGTTAGAAAAATATGGACAAAATATTCTGCTCATCGTTGGTAATTGTGGCCACAAGCAAAGTTGGACATTTGGGCCTGAAGTGACTGAGTGAAATAAATAAATCTGTGAGACAAACGGTCGAAACATAATTTTTGGGAGATGGTTGGGTGCCCAATGACTATTGAATGGCGGTTGGAGGCTGGAACGACACAGGGGAGGCTTTTGAGATACTGGTCAATAACAATGACACTGAGACGGTGAAGAAGATGAGAAGTATTGTTATTCTATTTTTCCTACTGTAATTAGGCCAAGGCGTCGGCTCTGCAGCTTGCCTTTGATGTTGTTTGTGTATCACAATCTCATCCAACAAGCCTCCATTTGTTTCCAGTCCAAATTTTAAAACCCCTAATTCTTTCAAGTTTACCTATGCATTCCTAGTCATTTTCGTGGGTTTCAGCTGGTCGGCTCGGGTATTTACATCAGGAGCTATTATGTGCTAGTTATATGTTAAAAAGTTGGGTCCTAAGCTCTTTTGTCGTGTTTAAGTGAGAGGCTTAAGAAAAAGGAACTCCTGGGTGTGTTTTTGCAGAACTAGATACCAGAAGTGGCTTACCTGTTGCACCGGATTGGCCCCGCCTTGTCATTTCCTAGGAACTATTTTGCCCTATGTGTCCTTGTTAAATAAATGTTTTTCTTATGTTTTCTCAAATTTATGCAACTAAATTTTCCAGCAATAACATTAAGAAATAGCAAAAGTTGCAGCTGTATTTAAATTCTACAAGTTTCAATGGGACAATCTGTTACAGCCAATTCCGCGTATGTTAATATAAAGGTGTTAATGCATTTTCCTTCACTAGTAATCCAATTGGGCATGGGTCCCTGACTTTTATTCATTATTTGCCCCACGAATTTGAACAGTGGATCTTCGGCTTCTTTACTGGGTTTGAGAGATCGGTAACCTCCAATTAACAGCAATAGATCCACCGCAACAAGCTCCGCACCATCAATGAAGGCCTTGAGCACCCTCCGCCACTCCTTTTGGTGTGTACCGATGAGGAAGACTCGACTATTGCTGTTATATCTCCTTTTAATAAAAGATTCAGAGGTTGATTGTGCTATGGAGGAGTCACTAGCTTAATTCTAATGCTTCACGAAACAAGTTCATAGTGCTTTTGTTTTCTCAATCATGATTTATGAACAAATTAACTTTTATTCCTTCATTAGCACACTTCTTGCATGCCACAGTTCCCATAGTCAAAATTGGTGAAAATATTATTATTAAAGTTGACGGCCACTGTACTAAAGCTGCTGATTCCGAAGCCAATGATGCAGATAGTAGGTTGAGATTGGGGATGAAAACAGTAGATCCGTCGATGGGGATGGAAGCCATGGACTTGTTCTTCCTCTGGCCAGCAGAGACGAAGAATGCAGTTGAAGAGGTTGGGTAGGCTATAATTTCTCTCCACTTTGGTGGCAAATGTTTACACAAAATCACATGGGCTAAACCCACTAACCCAAAATGAGTTAACTTGTGTGTGTTAAATTGAACCAAATTGACCCTTAGTCACTAAACTTACGAACCTAAAACTAAGTTTCTGTTTACAAACACCTATTGTTTAGTAAAGCGAACGGAACTGCAGAATTTGCTTTACCAATTTGGCCTAGAACTATAAAATGAAGTGGCTAAAACAAATGTTTTTGAAGTTTTCTACATTCTGTTGCAGGATTTTAGCAATATTTGGTCCCATGGCCAAATTTGGGTTTTCAATTTTAATTGTTGTTTTTCTACTTCCATTGAGTTCCTTTGGACTAAATAAATTTATTTGACCACACCTTACCTCAATAACAATAGATTATGACAATGATGCCAACAAAGGTGCTTCGGTCATATCTCACAAATGCATGCCAATTTGCAGTTGGTTTATTCAAATACTCTTTTAATTTGACAAATCAAATTATGATTCACATACACTTTCAAACCCTATAAATATTTTTTAGTATAATTACATATTGTTAAGGCTAAGTCAGTCGCTCCTAACAGAGTGCAAGCGTTCCTTACTTCAATGAAAGCAAAATTTGTTGGGGCATAGTGACTCAAATTCTAAAATTGAGGATTTTTTGCTCAAATTTGAAAGCTTAAGGACTTGGACAACATTGCCCGCGTTTACATGGAAAGCATTTGAGACTAATTATCCTAGGGAAAATCCGTATGTCGCAGACCACAAACATTGTAGATGGATGGTTTCATAGTCACGGATGGTCCAAATCTATCTATGATTTTTGTGGTCTATGATATAATCATGGCTTTTATCTGAGATTGCCATATGAATTATGAGATGAAATATAATTAGCAGAAAGAAGGTATATCAGCGACAGACATTTTGGTCACTAATCGGTCACCGTAGTGATCATAAAAGCAATTGCTAAAATTGGTCCCTATACGCTAGTGACCAGTGTGATCAAACTCCTTAAGATAGTTGTTGGCAACCAAATAACAACCCAATTTCAGTCACCAAATTAGGTTGCTATTTTGGATCCCTCTTGTAGTGAAAATATGCTATCTTCCCAAATTAAATGTGTGTGCCAAAACTTGGTTAAGCAAGTGTTAGGTGGCCAAACATAATTTCTTAGGGAGCAAGGGTGATTTAGTTTCCTAGTTGAATGTAAAAGGGTTGACATATAGTCTATCTTTATAAATACATATTGCAAGAAATAAATTAGAGTGAGAGAAAAATTGTCGGATAAAATATAAAGTGGTGGCTGAAAGTGGCTTGTCCTAGGTAAGGGAAGGCACATAAGCTATACAAGGGAAAGTCTTATGTAGTGCAAAAGAACTCAAAAGACCTTTTACTACAAGTAAAATTCATTTTGGCAACTGGAAAATCGGTCACCAGTTGGCAACCGAAAATATTGGTCATGAATTTGTCACCAAGATAGGGCAATCGGCTTTATATGCTTTGTAGCGACCAATTATGGTGGTCACCAAATGGTCGCTAGTTTTTATTTCTTTCAAAATTTCAGATATCCAGATTCAAAAAACTTTTTCTCGATTATTTCAAACACCAAATTTAAAATTTTTCACTCAATATTTCTTACAATTTTGTTTTTAACATTTCTTTTATTCTTTACTAGTAATTTTAGTTATTGTGAATGTTCATATTCTAATGGATAAAAAAGGAACAAAGACCTTCAAATAACATAAAAAGAGATGAATAAAAGCCTTTAAGCTCAGAAGAATAAGAGTCATCGTGAACACCCAGCTTAATGTTCTTAGAGAAGATAGTAGCTTCTTTTTTATGTTAAAAAGATCAAATGGTACCTTCTTTAATTTGGTCATATTCGTGTAGAAAGCAACACTCTTCCTTTATAATTTTCATTTTGACCATATCTTTTTTTTTAAAATTAAATAAAGCATGAAAATGAAAATGAAAACAAAGAGTGGGAGAAGAGAAACAAAAGCATAAGAAAAAAAAAATAAAATATAACAATTTATAAAGCAGAGGCACTAAAGCTAGAGCTGATTAGTTAATTTTACGTTTTATAGAGAGTGACCAAATAGGCTACTATTTGGCGATCAATTTTGGTGATTGATTTATTTGATTGTCAATTTTTTATCCTAAATCAAATTCATCTTTTTATCTACCAAACACAGCAAGATGAATGATGAGGAGTAATTGAAAGAAGTGACTGGTTTTTAGTCACCTGTGACAGTCGGTCTCCCTTTAGTCGTTCAGATGTAGGACTCATATGAAGAGCGACTATAGGGTGACTGAAATTAATTAGTTGCCCTGTGTTCAGTCATTTCTTTTAAAAACTTTACTCCATCAGTTGCTCTTTAGTCATTCATTTAAAAAAGATTTACCCATAAGTCGTTGTTCAACTTTTTCTTCCTCGTTTTTCCTCTTTTTTTTTTTCATTTTTTTTGTTCTTATTCTTTTTTTCATTTATCTGTTTCTTTTTGGTCTTTCTCTTCTTTTTTCTCTTCCTTATTTTCTTTTTTCTTCTCTCATTCTTTCCCCATTTTTTTTATCTTCCTTTATCCTTTTCTTCTTTTCCTTCTTTATATCTTTTTTCTTTATTTCTTCTTTTTCTTTTTGTCATCTTTGCCATTCACTTCACTGCTCTTTTGATCCTTTTTGCCTTTATTTCACTTTTTTGAGCGTTTTGATCCACTTCCTTGCCCAACTCATGGGTCACTTATTCCTCTTTTATTTCCTCTACTACTTCATTTTTCAATTTCTCTATTGCGATATATTATTTTTGTTTCAAATATTTGTTTTCATGAAAGTACAAAGCCATGTTAAATAATTATAATAATTAATACTATTTTAATTTTATACATATCAATTAATTTTTTTGAAAAACATTTAAAAGGATAAACTAAATATTTCAATTATTATTTTGTTTAACAATGCTTTAAAAATAAAGTGACTATTTTTTTCAGTTGCTACTTTTAGTCGTCATTCAGTCATTTTCAGTCATTTTTGGGCTTAAGTGTTTGAATAGTCATTCAACTTTGTTGAATCGGACAGTTTGGTCCTCTAAATAATGATCAGTTCGATTTAGTCCTCTTACTTTGATTAGTGGTACAATCTAGTCCAAAAAGGACTTGTTGAGCCGCATGGAACCAAAATTGTTGTTAAGCCTAACCCTACCACAATCACCTTCTTAAACAATGTCGTTTAGCAACTTACTGAGTTGAAAACAATCAAAACACGTTTACATGCTAATGGAGAACTGAAGTAATCTCTGGTAGAAGCCTAGATTGGGTTTTAGGCAAGAACGGTCAATCTGAAAGAAGAATCCTGATTTCTTCTTTAGTCTCATCTCTTATCGAATCCTGATTTTTCCGACCTAAAAAAAAAATGAAAAGCTTACGTGCAGAAACACCGAGTTTGTTCAAATTCAACTTGCAAAGTTGATGATCATACATCCTTTCTAACTTTGGGAGCCACCTAGGGTACCGACAGAGGTTTTTGACTATGGAATATTCGGTGAAATCAAAGGGGCGATTATAATTGAAAATGAGTTCAATGAGGCAGAAAACCAAAGCTTAAGGGTAAAATCAGACGACAACTGAACATGGGATAAAAAGCACCACATCAATGCCTTGCCCAACTATTTTGACGGAAAACGTTATCTTATTCCATGGCTCGACCTAATTGTCCTAATTTATGAAAGTTGCAGGATTCTAGTGTCCAATTTATGTAGTTGAAGGGCCAAATCATACTGAGTCATAGATGATAGACTAACTTGTCCGATTCATCAAACTTGGAGAACCATTCAGACACTTAAACCTTGTTTTTGTTATTGCCTTTTTTAGTCCTACTTCAATTACTAGGAGTGATTGAAAGTGATTGTTTTTTAAGTTGCTTCCCATACTTTATCTTGTAGTGGAGTTAGTCTCCAAGCCAGTTACTACAATAAATTTGTGTTTTAGTGCTTGTACCCTAATTATTCAACATGTATGCAATATTTCAATCTTAATAGTGGATTGAGTTGTACAGATCATTGATGTAAGGATTTTGTGGAGGCATGGCTGAATGTGGAGAAATTGAACCATATAAAACACTGTTGTCTTGATTATGTGTGTGACTATGTTTCCACATTTTGTATGTGACTGAATAATTGGTATCAGAGTTCAGAGTTCCTGGATCAGTGTGTGTTGTGGAACTGATCCCCAACAAAGCTTCATCGCATAGTCAGTGACAATCATTTTGGTTGGTGTCTAGAGATGACAAAAAAGGATGCTTCATGTTCATGGGGGGCCAAGATGAAATAAATGAACTAGAAAGGGGTAGGGAGGGTTCAAAGATTGAGACTAAGACCAAATTTTTCTTTTTCATGTACATTAGCCACATCAACATTTTAACTGTTACTACCATTTATAAAAAAAAATGTCACTACCAAACTGCAATGATAACGGTAGATTAGCATAAAAAATATTAGTAGAAAATTAGCTTATACACTCAAATTAAGTAGAAATTTGAATTTTAGCGAAGGGCAAGTTGAGTTAGCATATAGTAAGAGCATAAGCAATTAAGTATGGCTATCGAGTGTCTGCCGTATAATAAAATCTTTCTTATTAGAAGGTCAATTGGTGCAGATAAACAGAGGCGGATGCATGTGTAAATTACGGGGCTCCATGGACCCCTCATTTTTCTAGAAAATTGTTTATAAAAATTACATAATTTAGTAACCAAACCTCTTTTAATTTTTTAATGGACCCCCATAATTTTTATGATATCTATTAAAACAACAGAATGTGTCCCTTTTACATTAACAAAGATATAAAAAAAAATTTGATTAGTCAATTCTTTCCACTAACATTTAGAATCATGGTAGATGACCCTTGAACTTTCTTACATTTTTATATCTAGACATTAAACTCTTTTTGTCACTTTTTTTCTTCAAACATATATGCAAAAATTATAGAGTTGGTTTGATATAAGATAAAATTAATAAGTTAGATCAGAAGAAATATACAAGTTTAAGTGTTAAAAAGGAAATTTTTGTCTTTTACATTCTATACAACAGGAATATCTTGCCAATCTTCTTCATATATCATATAATTTTCTAACTCTCATTGAACTAATTTAACCAAGGGCATAAAAAATGCTAAATCAAATCATTGTCCATATATATTTTTTTTCTAAAAGACATTGTTTTCACATTATATTATGATATATAAAAATTTATAAGTTTTATTATTTAATATTAAGATTTCATAGTTGTATATGTATTTGGATCCCCTTTGTATAAATCCTGGATCCGTCACTATGGATAAAACCTCCCAATAAGGCAATTGTTGAAATTAGATCTTACGGTCCTTTTTCCATTCCCGATTTGACATCAATCATTCATATACCATATTAGGTAGTCTTTATTTTTTTTGCTAATAGCACAATGCGCCTTTAACTATATCTTATTTTGTATATCTATCTCTAAACTATTGAACATTGCAAAATGAGGATTAAAGTAACGTTTTGTAGTAAAAATACCTCTTTATTTGCAATTTTCATTAGTGTTAACGGAAATTTGACTTCAAAATCTAAAATTAGCCCATGAACTCAAGAAAAATAGACACAAAACTCCCCAAATATAAACTCAAGATACATTACTCCTCAAATAGCCATAAAACCTTAAAGTAAGGAAAAAACTGAAAAACAAAATGAAAAATAAATACTACAAATTCGACATGTTCATCCTAAATTAAAGCATTTAATCCCTTCAAATAGTTATGGAGAATATTGTAGATTCCAAAAGAATAGAATTTGACACCTTTATCTTTTTTTTTTTTCATATATACTTAAACCCTAAAATAGCAAAAAACCAAAAAATAGAATGAAAAATAAAAAAACACTACCAATTTGACATAGCTACCCCAAATTAAAACATTTGATCCATTCAAATAATTATAGAGAATATTATAGGTGCCAGAGAAATAGAATTTGACACTTTTATCTTTTTTTTTTTTTCAATTTAAACCTAAAAATACCCAAAAACTGAAAAGTAGAATGAAAAATAAAAAACACTACTAATTCAACATGTTAATCCCAAATTAAAACACATAATCCCTTTAATAATTTGGTATGGGCGTGTTGAATGGGTAGTATTTTTATTTTTCATTTCTATTTTTTCAGTTTCTTTTTGCTAGTTTAGAGTTTAAGTTGAAAAGAACATAGATAATGGTGTCAAATTCCTTTTTTTTTTTTGTATCTATAGTATTCCCAATAATTTTTTAAATTGTTTAGATGCTTTAATTTGTAATGGACATGTCGAATTGGTAGTGTTTTTTTATTTTTATTTTATTTATTTTGTGTTTTTTTGCTATTTTTGGGTTTAGTTGAAAAAAAATATATAAGAGTGTTAAATTTTACTTTCTAGAATTTGAAACATTGTCCATAATTATATAAGGGGATCAGATGCTTTAATTTGAGATGAGCATGTTAAATTTGTAATGGTTTTCATTTTTCATTTTATTCTCCAAAATTTTTTTTGTATTAAGATTTTTTTGGGCTATTTAAGAGTTCATGTGTCTGGAGTTTATGTGGGGGGGGGGGGGGGGGTGAGAGGTTGTGTCTGTTTTGCTGAGATCATAGGCATTAGATTTTGGCCTCAAATTTCTGTCAATATTGATAGAGATTGCAGACTTAAGGTCATTTTGCTACAAAGTACAAAATGTTACTTTAATTTATGTTTGCAATGTTTAATAGTTTAGAGATAGATATATAAAATATGGTTTAATTCAAGGGTAGATCGTGCTATTTAACCTTGTTTTTCTTTATAACAGATGCTTCATTCTAATCAATAGTGTGCAAAATCGTATCTTATAGTCCAACAATAATATAAATCTTTAAGGAATAATGAGAACAAAAAATTGACCAGTAAAAAATGTTATCCATTCTTATAACACATATTGAAAGCTAAAAATTGAATGAAGCCAGATCTTCCATATAAACTAGAATAAATTTAAAATAGATAACTAAAAAATAACTGGAATAAAGACCAAATAGAGTAGAAAAAGAAGAATAAGGAAAAAAAAGAAAGAAGAAAAAGTAGAAAAAGGAATAAGAGTTAGTTAATCATGTGGAAGAAAAACAGTAAATCAACTGATTAGGATTGGATTGGAATACAAACCCAGCAGAAGACATGAAGAAGATAAGAGAAAGACAATGTAGAGAAAACTAGAGAACATAGTTTAGTGAACAGATATCAAGATTAGCCAAGTTAATAATTTCATATTTATCAATATTATTTCAATAATACGGTGCTACCGTGCTAGTGACGAAAAAAAAACGATTTTACTGTCACGCATAGAATATATGAAAAAACTACGAGAGGAAGTGGGATGCCAATGTCTATCGGTTTCATTTTAAGTAACAGGTTGGTTGAGTTAGGGTTTGGTTCGGAATCTTCGGATCCAGATCCAGTTTCAGTTAGGATTATAATTTACGAAACCTGTTCTAATTGATTGGGCCGTAATTTTTTGTCTCAACCGAGTCAACCCGTGTCATCATACAGAAACAATTAACTAAGATAAATTTTAAGGGTGCTAGGCTAGATCTAGGCGTAGATTCTGCCCAACCCAGGCCAGGAGGAAGCATCGCTTACTCAGACTCCGAGAACGCGAAGAAGCCAACCAATTAACCGGGTAGGGGACCATTCCACCGCCAGATTGCCAATGCCTGGAATTTGGTTTCACACCCTAGCAACCTCTACTTCCATTACCCAACTCTGGCATGCCTCATGCCATAATGCCATGTGTGGCCGCCAAGAAAATAAAAATGATTGGCTTGGCAGGACATGTCTATAACTACTCTACTCTGTCTTTATTTTTTCTAAACATTTAACATTATTACAAGAGCAAATACTAACTTTAGAAACAAATATTGTGCCTGTAAACAAACTTTAGGAACAAATATTGTGCCCTTTAAAGAATAAAAATCCTCCCACACTTTTCGGCTTTTACAAGAATTATTACAGCTTTTTGTTAAATGGGAAATAATTTCTTTTGTTAGCATTTGATTTGATGTGATTGTGACCCACCTCTCAAGTGTCAATCCTCGTCAGGCCCACGGACCACGGCCCACTCTTGATGGCGATCCTATTTTTCGATCCCTTCAGAATTTTACGAGAAAAGTATCCACTTCCCCCGGAAAGGCAAAATGAAAATCTTGTGTTCGTATCGTCGGTGGGCAAAATGAATTCTTCGAGACACAATTAATGTTGCAAGCCATGATATCTTATCTTACGACCAATTTATTACTATAACGAAAACATTACCGCAAATCTGATTACAACCAGTATTGCCTGAGGGTTAGGGACCGGGAAAATCAACCAACGGCGGAAAGGAACTAACGGCCGGTGGGGAGAGGGCTAACGGCAGCCTCCTTGCAGGGACTGGAAGGCAGGCTGCTCCTTCCCCAAGCAACCACGCGGTGCACGAACTTCTCGATTCTCTCTCCATTTGTCTCCGTCAGTAACCGCTTTCCTCCAAACGGCAGCGTCTCCACTCCTCTTTCCTTCAGCACCTCTTCCTCCACTTTGGACCCCGCTCGCTCCCGAATTCCTTCACTACCCAGACAGTAGGCCTGCAGATTCCGTTACTAACGCCGTCAATTACTTTGTCCCAGAAATATCAAAGATTTTCACCGTGGAGAGCAACGCTATCGATTTCGTAAAATTTTCCTGCGATGCGAAATAAACGTTGAAATGATGAAGAAAAGTGTACTGTGCTCTTTTGCGCACCTGAATTCTAACATAGTCCGCACGGTTCCAGCAGAAAGCGTTGCCCAACATCTGGTCCACTGTCTCCGAGATTCCATCGAGCGCGATGTCAACTACCGCGGACGTGGAGCACTCGCCGCTATAACGCACCTCAGACCTTGCGCACGACGGGCCGTTACCTAACGACAGAACCAGCAGATCCTCAACGCTGGCAACCGACGGAAACTCTCTCTTGTTGTGCAGCACGTGAGTGACTGCCGCCGCCGTCGGGTTGTTCATCACAAGACCGCCGTCTATGGCGGAGCAAGATGTCTTTCCGTCCACCGAAGCTAGCGCGAATGGCTTGAATTGGCCTGGCGTCGCCATTGTTGCGCGGCAGACTTTCCAGAGCTCGAAGTTGAAGCTCGGAGACTCCGAGGCGTCGGCGCGGGAGAAGACGAATGGAGCGGTGCTCTTCAGATCGAAGCAAGGAACGAGGAGAGGCTTACAGGTATCCTTCAAGGTCAAAACATGACCGTCCTCTCTCTTGAAAACATCCTTCAATACCTTATCCATGCTTCTCGCGGAGAATCTCCCGCGCCAGCAAAAAACACCGGCGCTCTCTAGCTTAAAGAGTTCCGTGTTCTTCCGAGAGATAAACTCAGCGGCTTCCCTAGCGGTAAACATAGGCCGGCCAGAGCCGTCGTCGGCGGAGAGCAGGGAGGCGAAAAGAGCTCCGATTCCAGTGCCGGCAATAATGTCGAAGAAATCGGCGATCTGAGCCTGGGGATCGGCGGTTTTGAGACGGATCTGGTTCTCGAGGTGAACGAGGGAGGCGGCGGCGACAATGGCGGTGGTTCCACCGCCGTCGATGCAGAGGATACGGGTTTTCTTGGAGTTTTCGCAGTGAGAGAGCCATTTCTGCTCGAGCTTGGAGAAGATCTCGAGCGTTACCTGACTCATTTCCATCTGGGACTTAAACGTACAGCGCGAGTAAGAGATGTCAGTAGGGGCGACGAATCCGTGAAAAAGAGATCACGTTTAGTTCATGAAGGGCATAAATGGTGGAATAATAGTGCGCCTCTCAGTCTCAGCCTCTCTCCGTGAGGAAATCTGTGTGGGTTTGGTAACAGAAGCACTGGGTAGGTGACTAGTGTCAGCGATGACTGAGGAGACGGGTATGGTCGAGCTAGCATAGGTGATGCCTTATTATGCCAGAGGGTTGGCAGCTCCTCTTTATTTTTTTTCCGTCTTAAACTTTTAGTTACTTGTTCTGACCGTACCCCTTTTTTTTTTTACCTAAAAACTAGCAGCAGATGACACGTGTGCGCATGGAAATAATTTTTATAACCAGTGATAAAATTTTAAATAATTTATTCACGGTGGATGTTAGATTATTAAAGTTAAAAATTGAAAGCTATTAGTATAATTTTATTAAAATTCTAACATTAAACACTAATATCAAATTGTCTAGAGGTAGGAATGGTAATAGATAGGATTTAGTTAAAATATTGCTATAATTGCATCTTATCAATTATATTAGATACTCATTTTGTATTCTATACACCATTTATACATTTTATAATTTTAATATTCATATTTTGTCCATGTTAAGGGAAGTAGGACTTGATAAAACTCATATTCACTACAATTATCACAGTCACAATTGACGAATTTAGCAAGATAAAGATTCTACACAGAGAAGGAAATTAAAAGATTTGGGGATAACACTAACGAAGTGAAATAAGTTAATTTTTTCACCACATAAATGAATACTTTAATATTCTATTAGTAATATAAATATAAATTATTCCTAGTGCCAACTATAAGAATCAAATTATTAATCTAAAGGCTCATTTATATAGTTCTGAAACCCAAAAAATGTATTTGAACATTTCATCCAATTATCTTAACTGGTTGTTCACTAAAGGTAAGTTTATAAGAAGAAGAGTGTATGTTTCTCAAAAAGATAAAGGATAAGTGTATGTTAGGCTAAAACTCATATGGTTTTGCAATGTCCCTTATGTAATAATACTTATATGTGCATATAGGATATGAGGCACATATAGCTAAACCCTAATCCTATCTAAATTCAGCAGGTACAAATAAATAAAAAACTTAAATCCAATCTACATATATTTAATTGTAGAGAAAAAATCCTACATGACTCTAAATATAATTAATTGTAGAAAAAAAGCTTACTAGTCAAGTAGAATACAATCGGATATCCATTGGGGCAAATCCCTGTTGCCATCCTTAGCTAGAGGAGCACCAACGTGCTTGGTGCATGGAGTTTGGACCTTTTGCTCATGTGTTACAATGTATATTTTTGCACTGTCGGTGTGGATTAAGCAAGCGATTTACGAGCAGTGCCAACCTCAGCTTACATATCAGCTAATGGTTGATTTGAATATATATAGTGAAAGTATGAGGAACATTGGGTGCAATAGTAGAGGTCACTATTGCATAGTCCTAAGATTTTATACGAGTTTAGCATTCTTTTGTTATTAAGTTCATGATAGGTTTTGTTGCTACCAGCTTGGGGTTTTTAAAAATTCAAAAAATTGATTATTGTGGGTTATATCTTGGTGATTGGAAAAGGGAAACAAATTTGCAATAAGTACTCTCTTTTGTTTCTTGTTTGTTATAGGTGGCAACTATTTAGCAAATTATTTTTTCTTTGAGCTTTTATGCTGTTATCCGGGTTATTTGGTTTATGACTGAACGGAACATTAAATAATTTTGTTTGGTTTGAGTTCAATTTTATAATGTAATTTGATTATTTTGGTTTCTTGTTATCCGAAATAAAAAATAGAATAATTTAATTCTGTTTAAATTGAATAAACCAAATGCTCACCTTTATAAACAAAGGAGGAAATTTTGTAAATTTCCCTATTTTAAGAGATGGTCTTCTGTTACGGAATAGTGCTTTGAAACACTTGTGCAGATTAATTAGTATTTACACAGAAAAGGCCAACAAAAAGCTAATTTTTAATTGACTTGCCGAACAAACATTCTATCACGCATTGGGCTACCACTATCGATATGGGCAGTGTTAGAAAAACGAATCCGAATCAAGGTGAAAACAAAGCCCAGAAGCCCAACGATGATTCCTTGACGTAAATGTTAAAATAAATGATCTCATGGTGTCAGTTCTCACGTAGCCCGTGTACTACTATTGCCACGCATAACAGCATGGTAGAATAAAGAAAAGTCTTCGATTTTCACTGTCTTTTCTATGTCCTTATTTATGGCTGGGATGTACAAATTTCTAATCTTCATTTTATCTCTTTAGTTTTCTTATTAATAAAAAGAATATTCTATAACAAAAATTACTTAAAAATTTATTACAAATATATTTAAAGTATATTGGGTTCGAGAGGTGGTCTGAGATGAATTTTAGGGTTTGTTTTCCTGATTCTCAAACCTTCATAAGTAATAAATGCAGTTGAGTCCATTATCTTAGTAGATAAGAGTAAAAGTTTTTAAAAATAAAAAGGAGTAAATATCGGTTAGATTATACCTTTCTAGTAATATTTTCTTTCTATTTCCTGTCAAATCCAAATATTTTTAATTTCCCATGTCTTGTTCCAGTATTTCTTTCCCTTTTAGCCCTAATTTCGGTGATTTTTTTTTCTTATTTTTCCCACAGTTGATTGATATAGTAAATCGTTGGCATTAGTGGTGGCTCTTATAATCCTGATTTTGCCTTCTTGATTCCAACAACAATGGTGAGAAATTAAGAACTGTGCATGTGACTCATATTACAGGTTCATATTCTCTTTCACCAACTTGATTAATTCTTATTTTTTCCAGTCCAAGCAAACCTCATTATTGTTTCCACCCTGGTGGCTGTTGTCCCATCATCAACCACTATTTTAGTTTGCATAAAAGCCCTTTCCCACCAAAAAAAGAGTCAATGCAGAGAGGGAAAAAGAGCAGCAAGGTGGGCAAGACGAATGAATTAAATTAATTTTGTAGAACGTTTCGACTCTCCTCATCCATCCATGGTCAAATTGAAGCAATGGAGCATCGTATCCAGTCTGCGGCGTTGTCCGATTTCCCCACAGGCATCACCCAGCAACAGCCGTCGACATCTGACCGTAGGAATGAAGCCGTCATCAACCGACGTCAGAGGTTACCACTTGGCACCGCCGTTGCTGACAGAAGTAAAGCTGCTTCGCGGAGGTGGTCCAGAGCAGAGCCTTAGCCGCCAAAATCGGGAAGGGTCTGTCCCAGAATGATAAGAACTCAGAAACTTGCCCGGGAGTTTTGGCTCGAGGCTGTAAGTAAATGATACACTAGAATCTTTTTTTTCCATGAAAAAAGAAAGGACTAATTTTCCCATAATTCTAGGCATCAAGTGATTTATATATTTGTACGTTGATGTAGATTGATCCGTGGCACCGGAATGGATGTAACTTGCATGTTTACTATGTTGAATGGCTTCATTCTCGCAGTGAACAACCCTTTTTCCACTGGTTCGTAATTTGCTTGTATTGTGCTCTAAGCTAGCTATTTAAACCTTGGAGGGCAGTAATGTTGAGATGGAAGTTGCAGGTTGGAGATTGGAGAAGGTAAGGACGTGGATCTTCTGAAGTGCCCTAGAGCCTTGCTTGAAAAACAGCGCATCAAGTACCTTGCACCAGTGAGCATTCACTTTATTCCTTCACTAGTGAAATCAATAACACTTACTAGTTGATTGATCGGTTTATTCAATGACATATCTAGTCGGAGAGGGAGGCTTATGAAGTTACGGTGAAGGAAAGGAAGCTCATACAGAAGCAAACTGGGGAGCCTCTCAACACTACTGGAGATGGTCCGGCAAGGGTCTTGTATGTTGGCCTGAAGAAGAAGGGAGAGTTCCATCACTCTAGTTTCTTGGCTGGAGCTGCCATAATTGCTAGTGGCAGATTAGTAGTTCATAGTGGCACACTCATGGTTCGTTATTTGCTGTCTAAAATTTCCATTTCACTACGTGTTCTTGCAGTTTCCTAACGACAAGGTCTCCCTACACTTGGTAGGCTGTCTGGCCTGTTAGTTCTAGTTACCAGCATATGGAAAGGAACTTCAGGAAATTCATTTCCTTTTCGAAGGAGAAGAATCTGGATCTTACAAAAACAGTGGTAAGAACGAACACAGTTACTTTGTTCAATCAGCGCTATACATGGTTAACCATGACCCCAACTAGCTCAAGATACATGCACCCTTCCTTCAGTTACTCCGTTCCATAATGTCCCTTTTCCACGGTTTTGTGTCCCCAAAAATGCCTCACTCCTCCATATTTAGATATCTTCTCCCAAATGTGCCATTCTCTTCATGCAAAGCTCATAAATGCTCCTTGTTGCGTTGGCTATTTAGTGAAGGGTAATTTTGAAGAAACATAAGTAATATACTTATATGGCACAAAATTCATAGTTTTTACAAAAAAGGAAAAAAGGGACGTATAGTTTGGGAGGGGGATAATAAGATTATGTGAAAGGTAAAATGAGAATACTTACTTTTATGTACGAGCTTACTGTATCATATGTTCCATGAAGGCATTACTTACTTCTGTGTTCAAGCTTACATAGTTATGTGGTGTGTCATCCCTCATATAAAGTGTCTTCATCCTGTTATATGTTATTTGTGTGAAACACATTTTGCAGAAGAAAAGCCTTTGACTGAATCAATTTTTTGTTTTAATTTTTTTTTTTTAAGTTCTACCCAGAATGAGTCATCACAGACTATAGTGCAGCTCTGAATCACACTACAATAAACAGCAGCATAAACATTGAGGTAAATGCTTTTCCCTTTGATGACTCCAGCTTAGCTATTAGGAGAGGCAGAAAAAAGATATTGTATGGCTAAAAACATCTAAGCAAGAACATCTTTCATTTATCCTGGCTCCCTGGAAATCCTCTGTTCCGGTCATTAATGAATCTTTCTGTTTTTCACGTTGCTTGTTGTGGTCATCCTCATCCTTGTTTTGCCTTTCATTTTTTTTTTTTTGTCTTTGGTTGTTGTGGTCATCCTTCTCTTTCAGTAACTTGGTCAATGTTGATGTTTCTGCAGTCAGAATGGGTGTTCTTGTTTGTGGGTCTTGTGTTAGAGATATTGTTGGTAGCAATGGACCAATGTGCAACTCCAAGCAAACCTCATTACTCTCTGGTGGCTGTTGTTGCATCATTTGCCACCATTTTAACTTGCCTAATGGAGCTCTCATACAAGGCGAGGAAGGAAGGTTTCAAGATTTAATTGGTGGCAGGGCATGAAATGTGGGTTCCTTTATCCACCTCCAACGCACAGGCCTTTCTTTTCCTTCGTCGACATTTTTGGCTTTGTAAGTGCATTCACTCAGTTCATTCTATTCCTTGCTGCATACAGCTTTTATCGTCGACATGAAGATAATCCCATCAAAGTGTCCATTGTTTCTTTAATCTTCATCCTGTGTATGGTGTATTCGAGGCTTACCCATGGTTATCGTAGTAGGAGTGAAGGATCACTTGAACTTATATGAGACGATCAAGTCTAGAACATTCAGGTGATATTCTCACCAATTGTTTTGTAGAATCGACAATTTGTATTACATATAATTCAGGCCATGCTGGAAAAGGAAAGCCAAATTTCATGTAGATTTTACCGGTAAGAAGATGAGTCCAACATGATTATCCTTCTAATCCTGCAATCAGTGCAGAAGAAGTTTAGTACCTGACAGAAACCTGGAACAAACGAAAAGAGGATGTAGGAGCCAAAATAAATACTTTTCCTCAAATTATAACGAAAAGGGAGGACTAGATTAGGCTTACTATTAAATTTAAGGACCATCACTAGCATTTTACCATTTTAGAAGACCATGTCTATACAACTATATTGTCACCCTCTAGGTCCGCACCGCCCCTGCACACAAAAGAACTTAACAAAACACACGGACTTAACTGATATTAGTATATACAATGAAGGTTTTTAGCAAGGGCCCAAATGCCCTTTTAGCTCTCAAACATTGATATCTCAAACCTTTTACCCCTCCAACTTTAAGTCGGGCCAACTCACCCCTCAAAGTTTGCTAAGTGGATATTTTGCCACAGAAGCAGCCGTTTTGCTTTGGGAATGATAGGAACTAAAGAGAAATAGAAGGTAAAGGAACTAGATAATAATTTTGCACATTAAGTTAATTGTACTGAAGCAAAAGGTTGAGGTACGAATAGTTGGTCTCATGCTGCCAATTCCAAAGTTCCACAATAGAGTAAAAGCAGAGTTTCGGTTTGTGTTTAATAGGAAACAATTCAAATTGACAGGGGAGCTGTCATGGGGCCAGGCCTTATTTTGGAGTGATGGTTCAGGGCCTTCGAATCATGGACCTTGAGAGCTAAAGGAGACCAAGCACAGGTTCTATTTGTATCTTATACACCATGTAACTGGTCGTCCGCTGAGTGTTTCAGTTTCCATGATGTTCTTTCTTCCTTATATGCAACAAGGGGATGTTGAGAAACTTATATGTAGAAGGTGTTTGAAGAAGCGATAGATTTGCATGCGCCTGGGGCACATGCGCGCTGGGACACGCACCATAACTAGTTATACAGTTTCTTGTTACTGTTAGCTCAGACAAAGTTTCGTGTTCGGTGGAGTGGTAAAATGCGTACGAGACATGGGCCTGGCAGGAGGGCAGATGTTCCAATCAAGCAGCCCCCCTTTTGTTTTTGGTTTCTTAATTTCCGTAGCGCCCCTTTTAGTTTTTTTTTCCCCGTTTCTTTTCTCTTTTTCCCCCCTTTTCATAATAACAGTATTTTTACGTTTTCCCAGTCCCGCTTTTCTTTTTTTTTCCTGCTATGTTTCTTTCTTTTCTCTTTATGTTTTTTTTTTGTATTTTTCATTTTTTAATTTTCATTTTAGCTTTTATTTTCATTTTCTAGTTTTATTTTTTTGTTTTCTTTTTCCAATTTTTTTTCACTTTTCACTTTTTCATTTTTTCTGTTTCTCATATTTTCCATTTTTTTCATGTTACTTTTTGTATCTAACTTTATCTATTGTTTTATTAGTTAGTTTCTATTTATTTTTTTAATCAATTCTTATTTATTATTTTATTATTTTTATTTACCTATTCTTTTATCAGTTTTATCTATATTTTTTTATCAATTATTGTTTGTTATTTTGTAAGCTTTATTTGTTTTTTTTTTATCAATTTTATGTGTTCTTTTATCAGTTTTATCTTTTTTTTTATCAGTTTTTACTTATTCTGTTATCAGTTTTAAATGTTCCTCTATTGGTTTTATCTGCTATTTTATAGTTTTATATGTTCTTTTATCAAATTTATCTATTATTTTATCAGTTTTAATACACTATTTAGTTTTTTATTCTTTTATTATTATTTACTTCTTTTTTATGAGTATATATTAGTTTTTTAGAAAAATTAATTATCCTTTTACCAGTACTCGTAATTATTTTTGTGGAAGCATATGTTCTTTTACTAGTAACTATTTATTAATTTATTCTTTTTTATCAACAAGTTGTTTGTTCTTTTATTAGCTAAAAATTTTAGAAACAAAAAAAATAAATAAATAACTGGAAAATTTTAAACAAGAATAATATAAAAAATAAAAAATAAATAAAATTTTAAAGAAAAAGTTGAAAAACGAAAAAATTAAAAATAAGGAATAAAACTGGAAACAAAACAATAGATAAAACATGAAAGAATAAAAAAAATGAAAAAGAAAAGGAAAAGGTGGAAAAAGACAAAACAATGAAAATAGAAAAACTGGATAAAGAAATTTAATAAAAATGAAAAAAATAAAAAAAACTATGAGGTGTAATGGAAACGGGAAAAAAAAACAACAAAAAACTGTGCAAAAAATGAGATAAAAAAACTGGGAAAGAAACAAAAAAAATTGATAAAAGAGACACCAATACGAGTTGAACTCTAGACTCCAAGTTTTCCATAGGCTTAAATACCAAATTTACCATAAAAAAGTGTCAACGAGATCAAATTTACTATCAAATTTTCAAAAGTATCAAATTTCATACTAACTTTTACTTTCGAGACCAAATTGACTATCAAACTTACAAAAAATATCAAATTTACCATTACACCGTTAAGTGGCCGTCAAATTGAATGTAAAAATAACAATTCTAGTCATTGATTTTTCATGTTTCTTCTACTAGTGTCCTAACTTTGTTTATCTAATAATTGTGTCATCTTTTTCAAAAGATGAAAGACCACCTGCACCAGAAATACCAGCCAGTCATCGCTCCACCACTGTACCCTCACAAAGCACCTTCTTAAACACTATTATTTCATTTTTTTCCCCGAAATACAACATAAACTCGAACTATGGGTTATTATCATAAATTGGAATTGTGTGTGTTTTCCTTCATAATTTCTAATTGATGTTGTTGAGATTGGGGAAATATAAAGAAAAATTGGTGAGATTTTAAATAGTAAGTCTTTGGTTATTTTAGCCAGGATTGACTGTTCTAAGGCTATGCATTCATTGATAGAAGTAGGACCAAAATTGTTAAGAGTCAAGTCTATCAAGAAACAGGCTTTAGAAATGAATGAAGCTTATAGTACGATTAATGACTCTAGGGAGGCCTTTAAAAAAAGCAGGTCAGCCATAATTAGAATTGAGCTTGGTGCTGGACTTGTTGAAGAAGATAGCATGGTTGTTAGATATGCAAAGTTAAGACAATAGAAAAAGAAACATGAAAAATGAAGAATCAAAATTATGATTTTTCTTGTGATTTGATAGAAAAGTAATGATGATGGTAAATTTAGTCTTAAAAGTAAAGTTAAGCATTAAATTTGGTACTTTTAAAACTTTAATGGTAAATTTGGCCTTTTCGATACTTTTCAATGGTAAATTTGGTATTTAAGTCTTTTCCATAAGATGCCTGACCACTCCACCAAATCCAAAGGTTTTATCTAAATTATGCAAAAATAATATAAGTATTGTTCAATGTCACAGGGCCAAAATGACGACTCTTAAATGGTGCACAAAATAAGCCAAATCATATAATACTTACTCTTTGAAGAACTATATGAACGAAGTTCCTATGTTACCTCTTTGTTTGTGAATACAACTTTTTTTTTCTTCTTTAATTAAAGTCCATGTAGTTGTGTTGCCATGTTTTGGGGCCATGAAATTTAAAGCTAGCTTTGAAAATTAGCCAATTCATCATGGTATGCAATAAGTTTAACTTTTTTTATTCATCACCACCATTTGGTGTTGGTGGCACAAAACAAAACAAAAGTGACAAGGTCTGAGTGGACATTAACGGTCTACTTGTTTTCTTGGTTGTTCCTAAAATGCAATCTAAAATCAAGTATCTGTTTTGTGAAGAAAAAAACTTGTTCGTTAACGGTCTGAGTGGACATTGCTTTGTTCACTTCAAAACTCCTCTTTTTCGTTAATGCTGCTCTACTTTGCTCTTCAATTGTTTGAAGGTTGAGGCCTTTAAAGAGAAATCCTCATTCAAGTCTTTTTTTCTTTAATAGTTCGCTTCAGTCATCTAAAAAGAAACTAACCATTTCTTTGATGGAAAGTATTCATATGATCACACATGACTTTTCTTAAACTATTAGGGGATAAATTGTCTTGAGACACAAAGTTTTAGGGGTGAGTTGGCAAGATTTACAGTTTAAGGGGTAAAAGGTATGAGTTAGTAAAGTTTAAGAGGCAAAAGGCATTTAGGCATTTTAATAAGAGGTTCTAAATACTGTTATCGCTAGATATATTATACCTCAAATTTTTAATGTATACCCTATGATATATCGTGCTACATACAGTTACTATTTTCATAAAGAGATAAATGTTAGAATATTATTTTAAAATGACATAAATTCAATAATTTTTTTACACATTTTATAAGTATTCTAATTTTTCTTATTATAATTTGTCAAATATAAATAAAATATATATGATAGAAAAAAAATTTTAATACAAAAGACATAAAAATGTTATATATAGAGCAAAATAGATAATACTCAGAAAGAAACTAATTTATTGATATAAGAGAAGAAAAATAATACTTTAATAATAAAAATATATTTTTTAATACCATATTCAGTTTCTAGGTGGCTCAAAGTAACCATTAAACTTTTATGCTAACTATGAAAAGTAACTAAAAGAATAAAAATAAATTATTTTATGATATGTGTATTAATTATATTTTAATGTTTTATATATTTATGATATTATGATGTAAAATGACAAAAAAAAATCTCACACATATCCATGAAAAATAAAATACTGTAATATGTACTATGTAGTATTTGTGGTAGACCGTGGTTTTTGAACAAAATGTACATAAAAAGTGAACGATCTGTGAAATACTACTAAATACCGCAATATACTGTGATATACCACGCAATAAAGTGACAAAGTGCGAAAAAAATTATATGGCATACTACTTACCCACGGTAAGCGAGGTAAGCGGTATATCGCAATATTTAATTCCAAGGTTTTATGTGGTGTTTAGGGGCCAGTAGCCTCTTAGACAGTTAATCTTCCTACTTAATCTTGAGAATAGGCCTGAAGGATGATCGTGGGCATAAATCTATTTTTGGATCTTGATCAAACTTGTTGCATTTTTGGGGACCTCGAGAGCTTTTTATTTAATACTCTATCTGTCCCAAATTTTTTATACCATTTACTTTTTAGCAATTAATATATGATTTTTTATTTTCAACATTTTAGTATATAAATAAAAAACCTTTATATATGAATGTTAAACCAAGACATATAGTTTTTAAATATATTTTTAATTTTTTTTCTAACAAACAATAATATGAATAAATTCAAGTCAAACTGGTAGAAAAAAAAAATCAAATAGAGCAAAGAAAGTGGGATGAAGGGGGGTAATTCTGAATGTTAAACGATTAGTTGAGCAATAGCGGATAAAGATGGTTTCCTCTTGAGATGGATTACGGGGTCCATGAAAGATTCGTAAACTCTATAGGATTAATCACGCTTACCCCTATACGTTAGTCAAAACTATATTCACCTTCTTAAGGTTTCAAAAGCTACATTTACTCCTTTCTTTTTACACTACTTGACATTAACTTTTAATATCCTAAGTTAAATTATTTGGTAATTATCTTTTTATTTAATTCAAACTATCTAACAATTATATTGTCAAGAGTATTTGAAAAGTTAAATTATTTATCAATTTTATCCTCTTAGATTTGTTTTCATCAACATTATAAAAATAAGAGGATAAATGTAGATTTTAAAACTTAGTGATGCAGATGATATGGTATTGGAATAGTTTGTAATATTGTTTGTGATATTTTGTTTATTATTATCTTAATGATCCAATAGCCAGGTCTCTTAGGAAAATTATGTCTTTTGGTTAGTGCGTTTATGGAAAGACATATCTTTTTGAAATGATATAATAGTTAGAAAAGACATAATTTCTCAACAAAAAAGTTACTGAAAAGTTATAATAGTTAGAAAGGACATGACTAATCATAGGAGTAAATTGCACCCATGACCCTAAGCTTTTATTATTGTATCGTTTTGGACCCTATCCTACATTTTTTGCATAGGATGTCCTAAACCCCCTAAAAGTGTACTGTTTTAGATCTTATGTGGACAGAAACTGTTAATATGGATAAAAAATGCCACTGTGGCACAACAGTGTGTGCTATTTGCCACTGTGACACAATAATCAACTGCTGATGATGATGTGAAAAAGAAGGAAAAAAAATAAAAAAACCGGAAACCCTCCCCCTACCTCACTCTTTTGGCTCTCTTCACCATCGTCTATCCAATCTCTCCCATCTTTACCTTTATCTGTCAATTCAAGCCCAGGCCACTTCTAAATCTGTCAATTTGCCACCTGACCTTCATCATCTCCAAATCTATCAATTCACTACCACCACTAGATTGTAGGATAAAAGAAGAGGCCGATTCGCCCTTAAATTCGCTCGATAATTTGATGTCGTAGCTCATCTGGATAAGCTCAAAATGATATCACTCATATGTCGCATAAAGACTAGTTTTATCTTTATGTGGGTCCATGACATCGTCATTTGAGGCAACACCAAGATCACATCATCATGGACAAAACGGTGTCATTGAAAGACTTATAGACCATTCAAGATGTGTTGCAAGAGTCCAACCAGGTGAATTTAAGCCTGCAGTAGCTTGATTGTTTCAATTTGGTTAGGATTTTGTTCGATGCTGGACCACCAAAGCATTCCAGTACCACAAACATAATTATCGACTTTGTTGAAATAAAAAAACCCAATGAAATTAAAAAAACCCAATCTTTGGCTAGATTAGTGCTTATAATAAAATAGAGGTTTGGTCATGTTTATTTGCTCTCTTTTAAACTCACTATTTAGTTCTTTCATCTTTCTTTTGTTTTTTGTTTTCCTATATTTCTTGAGTTATATTTCCTCTTCTTTGTCTTTCCGAAGGTGATTGAAAGACATATATGTATTTGATGATATTAGTTGTGTGTGAAGATGCTTCATAACATTGATGTTTGGGATTATTTCGTTAGGTTACTAAAACTTGAGATGTTTTTGCTCTGTTCTTGGTGCTGGTGGTTGATTCTTTATCTAGGTGAAGTTCTAGCACTTGTGGGCATTGGAAAGAGAAGCTTGAATCAGTTGTTAGTAGAGATTTTAGGGGATTATTGGAGTATTGTATTATGGATGTATGTAGTAAGGCTTAAATGCAATGTAGTATCATTTACCTTTTTTTCATATTTTTTAATTATTTTTCTTCCTTTCCACATCATCGTCAATAGTTGGTTATTATGCCATTATGGCAAATCACATACGCTGGTGTGCCATGGTGGCATTTTTTCCCCATATTAATAGTTTTCGTCCACATAAGGACCAAAATGGTATACTTTTAGGAGGTTAAGGACGTCCTATGTAAAAAAAATGTATGATAGAGTCTAAAACAGTATAATAATAAAAGGTTGGGGCTACCTGTGTAATTTAGTCCTATTCATAGGTACCTCTCGGAGACCTATAAATAGATCATTTTGGTCTAGTAGTTTCCAAATCATTTTAGTCTAGTAGTTTCCAACACACTCTCACAAGAAAGTCAGGGTAAGTTTTGTTGTATCCTAAAGAGGACTTGTCCTTAAATAGATATTTAGGCAATATATTTTTTAAGAAAATGATTAGTCATGCATCAAAGCTTCAATTTATTTATTTTGTTCTAGCAATTCAAAGAAGATATTATCATGAAGGCTAATGACTCAACTGTGAAATTCTCAATTGTACAAAATTAGATCAAGTTAGATAGATTTAATAGTACTAGATAGATTTAATAGTACATCCTACACAAGATGGAGGGATAAAATAGTGCTTCTTGTTACAATTTTAAAGGTTTACTATGTCTTTGATCCTTAATTACTTGCAATTCTTACACCTAGTGAAAAAGATTTTGAAGTTATGTGAGAAGCAAGGAAGAAGAGACAAGAAGATGAACTTGTGTGTTAAGGTCATATTCTAAACTCATTGAAAATTAACTCTATAACCTTTGCTCCAACTTAAAAAATCCAAGAGATTTATGGGAAGCTTTCGAGACAAAATTTAGGAACAAGAATAAAGGTATAGATAATTTTTTGCTTTGAATTATTTTGAGTTCAAGATGTCTGACAACATCCTAATCATAGATCAAGCCCATGAACTACAAATTTTGGAAGGATGAGTGATTTGGAAATGAAAATTCTTAACTCTTTACAAAGGGGAGCTATTTTTTCAAAACTTCCACCATTTTAGAACGATTACAAGAAAAAAATATTACATGCTGTTGAAAGTATGATAACAGATCAATTCCAAACACATCTTCAAATAAAAGCTGAAAGTCATCCACATGATGCACCCATCTAAAAAACTAATCTAAATTTGGTGAAGGAGAGTAGTTCTAAACAAACATATGATAATTTAAAGGTTAAAAAGCATGGGAAAGGCTTTAAGAAACAAATAAAACCTATTTCCATTGTGGGAAGAATGAGCATTTTATTTGTAAATGTAGGTACAAGTGTGCTATGTTAAATTTTAGATAAAAAGGCAAAGAAAGTTCTGACCTTGGGAATACCGATCTTGTGGAAAATGAAGTCAAATAATTAGTCACCATGGTCCCACTATGAAGATTGGCATGGTTACTAAAATCGCCGTGATTGTTTCTTTAAAGAATGTTGATTGGTTCCTTGATTTCGGTTCCACAATCCATATGTGTAATGACAAGACAAAATTCAAAGAGCACCATAAGTCCTAATAGAGAGTAATAATGCTGCAAAAGTTCTTGGTAAAGGATCTGTTGAACTGGTTTTTACATTTGGACAAAAATTGACTTTGGTCATTGTATTTCATGTTCCTGAAATAAGGAAGAATTTTTTCTATGCAAATATGCTTAGTAAAAAAGGTTTTAAAGTTCTTCTAAAGTCAGGCATGGTTATAGTGTCAAAAAATGGGATGTTTGTAGGAAATGTTATATATGTGATGGTTTATTCAAATTTAGCATCAATGAAATTAATGTATGTTCTATTTATATTGTTGATTTTCCCTTGTCTCTGTAACATACTAGACTAGAACATGTGAATTTTAGATCATTAAAATTCATGGAGAAACATGGTTATATTACATGTAATAAACTTGAATATGAAAAATCTGAGATATTTGTTCAAGCCAAAATGACTAAAAAGCCTTTTCCCTATCACTGAACAAAATATATCTTTATTAGAACCCATTTATTCATATGTTTGTGCACTAAATAGAATGTTAACTTAGAGGAGGTAAAAGGTATTTTATCACTTTTATTGATGATTTTTCATGTCATGCATTAGTTTATCTCTTGCGAAATAAAAGTTAGGCTTTTGAAAAATTTAAAGAATATTTTTCAACTGAATTTGATAAGTTTTGTGAAGAGCATAGTATTATTTACCAAAGTTCTGATCCTTTCACCCTACAACAAAATGGTTTGACTAAAAGAAAAAATAGAACTTTTGTTGATATGGTTAATTCAATGATTTTGAGTGCAAATTACCATTTAATCTTTGGGGAAAAGCATCACTAACAACTTGTTATATCCACAATCGAATACCCGCTAAAAGATTTAATGTTTCTCTTTATGAAAGATGAACTGGTAGAAAATCAAATCTTAGTCATTTTAAAGTGCAAGGGTGTTTAGCTTTTTATAAAGTACCTGAACCTTCAAAAGAATAAATTTGGACCTAGAGCAATTAGAAGCATTTTTGTTGGATAAGCACAAAATTCTAAAGCATATAGATTATTTGATTTGCAATCTAATGTTGTTGTTAATCTATACATGTTGAGTTTTTTGAAGATAAATTCATGAATAATTCTACTTTTAATATTTGTTTCTTTGATTCATAATTATCTATTCAAGATTTAGAAAATTTAGATTGTGTTGCTAATAATGTGCTTATAGTGAAAAGAAAAAGGTGATGATGGCATGGTTGAGCCAAGAAAAGGTCAAAGAATAATGAAAGAAAATTTGTTAGATTAAAGCTTTATTAATTCTCAATCCATCACTTTCTGAGTTGAAGGGTCTAGAGATATAATTATGAATAAATATCTTATTGTACTAAGTGTTGATAAAGATCCTAAAACTTTAAAAAAGGATATGGACTCAAGAGATGCAACCTTTTAGAAAGAAGCTATAGATGATGAAATGGACTTAATTTTGTCCAATAATACTTGGGTCTTTGTAGACTTACTTGAAGAATCTAAGGTAATAAGATGTAAATGGGTATTCAGAAAAAAAAAATTAACACTAATGGTTCCATTCAAATCTTTATAGCTATATTAGTAGCAAAATGTTTTCCTAAAAAAAAATGGGATAGATTATTTTGATACTTATGCTTATGTGGCAGAATTACATCCATAAGAGTGTTATGTGCACTAGCATCAATTTTCAACATGTTTTTTTTTCATCAAATGGATGTAAAGACTACATTTTTAAAAGAACATGTAAAAAAAGAAGTATATATGGAACAACTTGAAGGTTTTATACTTTCTGGAAATGAACATAAAGTGTGTAAATTGGTTAAATCTCTTTATGGATTAAAAAAAGCTCTAAAGCAATGACATTAAAATTTTGATTATGCCATATTATCTTTTGGATTCAAACATAATGTGGCTAATAAATGCATTTATTCCATATACACATATGATTATGGGGTGATAATTAGTAAAAAAAAATTATGTTGATGACTTATTTTTAGCACAGTACGCTTGGAATACTTGAGACCATGAGGTATCTAACTTCTGTATTCAAAATGAAAAATCTAAATGAAATCGATACCATATTAGGTATTAAAGTAAGAAAACATGAAAAAGGTTTTGCACCCAATTAGACACGTTACATAATAAATGTGTTGGATAAACTTGGACATCTTACCATAAAAGTTGTAAACACACCTTATGACTCTAGGGTGAAATTATTTCTTAATGAAGGGAGAGTTGTAGCACAATTGGAATATATGAGTGCTACTGGAAGTTTAATGTATGCTATGCATTGCACTTATTTGGATATAGCCTATTCTATGTGTAAACTATCAAGATATACTAGTAAATCCGGTGTTGATCATTGGAAAGCAATTGCTAGAGTAATGGGCTATCTTAAAAAGAGAATTGATGTAAAATTATCGTACTCAGATTTCCCAATACTATTAGAAGGTTATTTAGATGCCAATTGGATTACCAGAGCTTATGATAATACATCCATAATAGGTTGGACATTTACTTTAGTAGATGGCGTTATTAGTTGGGCATCAAAGAGGTAAACATGTATTACTCATTCAACAATGGAATCTGAGTTTATTGTCTTGGCAAGTACTAACAAATAAGCAAAATGACTAAGAAATTTATAATTAGATATTTAATTATGCCCACAATCGATGTTGGCCATTACCATTTATTGTGATAGGTAAGCAATGATGTCTAATGCACATAGTGAGATATACAATGGGAAGTCTAGATATATAAGCCTTAGAAATGAGTATATTTGTGAACTAATTCATAATAATGCTATCACTACCAATTATGTCAAACCAATTAAGAACCTAGCCGATTATTTTATAAAACCATTGCCAAGGGATTTATTAAGAATATTAGCTAAGGGTATGAGACTCAAATTTGAAACCTGTATGTTTAGGTCCTAGTGAAGGGAACCTAACTTTGAATTAGCAAAACTAATTTCAAAGTTCAATAGGTAATAACAAGTTACTACATGGATCTGGTAAAGCAAATAAGTTTGCGTAAATGTTTTCTGTTACGTTGTAAGAATGAGTTTTGTACTCTTAATGAATTTTTTTTCAAGAGTAATAGTGATAAATAAAACTTCACCTATATGAACATAAAAGTTGTGTCATTTCATCAAGAGTTTTTGGGTTTAGCTATTGTGAACGTTCAAGAAAATAGATAAGCACATGGCCATAAAAGTGCTAAAGCTAAGAATTAGCATCTTATGGAAGACTAATGAAAATCATTTGTGGAGCATTCTCGACTTTATCCTTTAAAAAGTATTGGTTTAATCTTCTGATACCAGTAACTTTGTTAAAGTTTTAGAGTGCTTACACTATTGAAGGTTTAATCGTATGGATACCTTCCTTATGCATGATTTTCATTAGTGAATGGAAACAATGTCATAAAATAGCAAGAGATTATTGGAATATTTTGCAATGTTGTTTGTGATATTTAATTTATTATTATCTAAATGATCCAATAGTCATGTCTCTCGGGAAAATTATGTCTTTTGGATAGTGTCTTTTTAGAAAGACACATTTTTCTAAAAGGATATAATTATTAGAAAAGACATAATTTTTCAATGAAAAGTTAAAATGGTTACAAAAGACATGATTATTCATAGGTATCTCATGGAGACTTATAAATAGATCATTTTGATCTAGTGGTTTCCAACATACTTTCATAAGAGAGTTAGAATGAACTTTGTTGTATCCTAAAGAGGACCTGTCCTTAAATAGATATTTGGGCAATATCTTCTTTAAGAAAGTGACTAGTCATGCCTCAAAACTTTAATTTAATTATTTTGTTCCAGCAAATTATACTATATTCTAAAAGAGGAAGGTATTTTAGTGTTCATCAATAGTGTTTACTATAGGTGAATAATTTTATTGGTTTTTTTTTTGGCTTTTGCTTTTGCTTTTGTTTTTGTTTTTGTTTTTGTTTTTGTTTTATAGTTTTTCCAGATGCAATTTACTCGTTTTTTAAGTTTGATCATATTTTTGCAAGGCGTTATACTACCACATTTTGGATTTATCTGTCTACCTTCTTTTAAGAGGAAGAAAACTACTGCCTTAACGCTTTCAATTATGAGTAACTTAATCAATCTGTAATAATGATATTTATAAATTCATGTACATGTGTTAGATAGAACTTTTTACTAGCTTTTAAATAATATATTTTCAAGGAGAATATTATTTTTCAAAATTTCCTTGAAAATATATTATTTTTCAATATTTTAATGAACAATAATTAAAAAAAATTGTCAAAGAGCATTGAAGAAAGTAAAAAAGAAGAAGAAGACAAAATAGAAAAGAACTATAGCAAGGTAGAATTCCCAACTTTTGCATTGAGGGAGCCAAACTTCTCTAGCAGAAGAGAATATAAGCCTGACTCTGCTATTCCATGTATGAATCAGAATCAATAAAATCTTTTGACAAAAATCGAGTTGTGGTCTTATACATAAGCAGGCAGGCAAGTGATTAGTGAAGCTGCACTTCTCACTCCAAAGGATATGTGTGTTTCAACTAGACAATGAAAAAATTGAACACTGTACATAACATAGGGCTGTCTAACAGTATTCAATAGTATGCTCCCTCCGATCAATCTAATGGGTAGCCCACTTTACACATGAACAAGCAGCAACCGAGCTAGCGTGAGGCCTGTTTTGTTTTGGTTAAAATACGATTTCAATTCCTAACTTTTTAATCTTTCCATTTTAGGCTATGAATTATATTTGTGTTACATTTTGGTCCCCAAATTTTTTAGCTATTTAACTAGATTTTCTGTTTGCTCTTTTGGTCCCTAATTTTTTTTTTGTTGTTTTATGCACTATCTTTTAGGGTGAGATATTAGTCACCATAATTTATTTATTTATTATTTTAATTAAACCATTTTTTTTATCTTTAGTAAGTCAATTATTAAATCTTTAATACCTAAAGTTTTTCCATTTTTTGTCTTCATCATAATTTTTTTTTATTGATTTTATTTACTTTTGTTTTCTAAAATGAAACTTTAATCATTATCATTTGCCTACTTTTGATCTGGTTCTACTTGATTCGGCTTTAGTTTTTTTCTATATATTTTTTTTTATCTTGATTAAGTTAATGATTAGACTTTTAATTGATTAACATATTTTAAATATATTTTTTTTCATTTTTTATCTTTATTAAGTTGATGATTAGACTGTTATTGAAGATTAAGTTTTATAGCATCAATTATTTACTTCAAGTTTTGTAGTTTAATAAAGTAGTTTGATCTATAATTGTTAAAATTGAAATTAATTTTTTCTAAATAAAATTTTCAACAATATTAAAAATTAGACTTTGAGTAAATTGAATATGAAAAAAGCAAAAAAAAAAAAAAAAAAAAGACAAAAGCAAAAAAAAAAAAAAAAAAGAGACAAAATCAAAAAAATAAAAGACACGATTCCAATCCTTAACTTTTTAATCTTTCCATTTTAGGCTCTAAATTATGTCTGTATTAGATTTTGGTCCCCAGATTTTATAACTATTTAACTAAAACTTCTATTTGCTTTCTTGTTCCCCAAGTTTTTTTTTTAAGTAAATTTCATGAATGGTCCCTAACCTTTAGTCATTGTTTCTTTTTAGTCCCTAACCTATTAAATGTTCTGTTTTAGTCCTAAACCTATTAAAATATTTTGTTTTAGTCCTAAATCTAATGAGAACGTTTCATTTTGGTCCCAATTTAATAAAATTTGTTAACTCAAAGTATTTGTTTGACAATAATATTTTAGATCATAATTTAAACTATCTGGTAACTGTCTTACAATAAATTTAATCTGTAAAATAATTTTTTTATAGTTAATAAAAAATTTAAGTCACTTCTTTTTCCTCTCTGTAAATTGAACTTATTTCATTCAGAAAGAAAAAACTATTAATTTAAATTTTTTATTTACTGTTAAAAAATATTAAATTGTTTAAATTTACTGGAAGATAGTTACCGAATATTTAAATTAGTACTTTAAAAGTTTCTATCATGCAATTATTCTAAGTTAATGAATTTCATCTAGTGAAGGACCAAAATGAAACAATTTTAATAGGTTTAGGACCAAAATAGAACATTTGATAGGTTAGGGACTAAAAGGAAACAATGACAAAAGGTTAGAGACCATTTGTGCAATTTACTCTTTTTTTTTTTTGCTATTGTTTTATGCTCTATCTTTTGAAGTAAGACTTTGGTGACTATAATATGTTTATTTTTTATTTTATCCATTTTTTATCTTTATTAAGTAAGTTGTTAAATCCTTAATACCTAAAATTTTCCTTTTTTTTGTTTTAATCCTAACTTTTTATTTATTTATTTTCTTTGTTGTTGTTGTTTTCTAAAATGAAACTTTAATCATTATAATTTTCCTACTTTTAGAATGGTTCTTGTTTAAAATTAGAGATCAAGAGAACAAATGGAGAGGTTTGGTAACCCACAAATCATAGAAGATATTTTTTGTAATAAATTTTAATAATAAATAAATAAAAATTTATCATCAATAAATTTATGATAATCAATTAAAATTCATTATTTTATTTATTGTCTTCTAAATTAAAATCTTTGTGGCCATGGTTTGTTTTGTTTATTTTTTTAATCAACCATAGTAACGTCGTTTATACTTTTTTTTTTGTTTTTTTATTATTATTTTGAACAAAACTTTAGTCAATATAAGTTACCTATTTTTTTTGTATGGTTCGAATTGATTCATTTTAGCCAATGATTTTATTTATTTTCTTTTTCCTTTATTAAGTTGATGATTAAATTTTAATTCAATATATTTTTATATTTTCTCTCTTGGCCTAAAGACTATTTTACCCGCCACTTTTTGTCATTAAAATTCTACCGTTTGTCTTATATTATTAACTTTTTCATACTATTTCTCTCTTCTAAAATAAAATTTTAGTTACTATGGTTTATCTTTTTATACTTAGAATACACAACACAAAGACTATCTTTGTCTTATATTATTAACTTTTTCATATTAGTCACTACTTTTCTTTTTTCATTGTTATAAATTTTTTTTCATTTTTCAATGATCACCACTATTTAATCATATTTAATGTTGGTACGGATTGAACTACTGTAACGTGTGCACTAAGAATCTCATGCAACTTTAATCAAAGTTCGGCGAAACATGTAATCAACCCAAAAATTGAGTACTTATGGACACTTTCCTGTGAACAATTGGGAGCAGCCTGTTACCAATGAATTTTCCTAGGTTCATGACAAATGATTACAATCCAAGCAAGCATCCTGAAGTCGTTTTCACTTACCTGGCACTTGTTTTTCTTTGAAAATCAGGATATCCTAAAGTCACAGTGACCGTGTTGCACTTCCTGAAAAAGGTCGATGAATGGTTAATGGTTTGGCTCTTTTTTCTAACCCATGGTGTTTATTTGGACCCAAAAAGAAAAAAACGATATATTGATACAAATATATCCTGTTTATAACCTTGATAGAAGTAGCAAATTTGCCATGTAAAAGCATGAGTGCGAATACATTTTTACTACCGATAATTTTTTGAAGTACAAAATTTCCATTAATTTTATCTGAAGTACAAATATAATACTGATTTTAATAACTAAATCATCAAAAGGTGATAAGAAATTTTATGCAAATGAGTTTCGGAAGCTCGTGAGGGCAACTAAGATTTTTTTCTTGAGAACAGTTTATGTGTACGGCAAAACAAATGCATGGATGATGGATCGCGACACAATATAAGAATAAAAGAAATCTGTCAGAAGACAACATACACTGATTTGAAGAATGCAGGGAAAAAGTTCAAGTCGTCGCTAGCGGTTGGTGTGGTAACAGCTCATCAATTCAGGATAACGTTAACAAATTGCATGTACTTTCCATTTAGCTTTCAACAAATTTGTTACGCATCATTTTGTTTTAGTTTAATGGAAAAATTACAAAAACTCATGTAATTTGGTCTAACATATATTTTACCTCTTTTATTTAAAAAAAATTTATATTTTATCCTCTATTTTTTTATAGTGTCCAATAATAATTTTAAAAATTTAAATTTAAATTATTTGGTACCAATATTACAATAATTTTAAAATTTTTGGTATTGTTTCACTGCTAACTAACCTTTTAAAAAATATTAATATGCATTTATAGGAAAAAAATAAATTTACAGAGAAAAAATTTGATAATTTAATATGTCTATTAACTATGAAAAAAATATTAAAGAGATTGAAGTTATTAGAAGATGATTATTATACAGTTTCAATTAGAGTTTCAGAAAATGTTATTGAACAGTATAAAAGGAACAGAAGACAAAGTGTAAGTTTTAAAAAATAAAAGGATAAAGTAAAGGTTAGGGTAAACCTTAAGGAATAATTGTAAGTTTTCCTAGTGTAATTGACATAAAAATAAAAATATTATATAGTTGGTCAGTATTTATTAAGATGATTTGTGCAGAGGATTTCTTCTCTATAAAGCTGGTAGATTGATTAGTAGTAATCTCTTATACATTTTCTTATACTTGTGAATATTAAAAAATAATAATAATTATTAAAAAAAGCCAACAGTGAAAAATTCACCAACTAATAACCTCGCCCTTGGCCATGATCAATGGTTGTTATGACCAACTTTATTTTATTTGTGATGTTTTGCTACTTTTTCCAACTTTTATATAGGGGTAAAATTCATTTGTGGTCCTCTAACTGAAATGGTTGTTCTAAAGTGGTAACTTACTAAGTATGATATCATTAGAAAATCCTTTAACTGTTGAAGTGTATCCCAAAACTATTGTTTTCGTCTTTTTTTTTTTTGTTAAATCGGACAGAAGCTGATACATGACATGTTAGTTGTCCTTATGGCAGTCGAAACAACATTTCTAGGCCCACAATCCCATGTTGTCTTCACTTTTTTCATGGATTTATACACACAAGTGTAATTTTAAACAGGTAATGCCAGAAATATGGCGCGAGAGTTATTGACAATTCTATCCTTATTCACTTGAGAAGTCGAAACTTTCACGAACTATGAGATTGTCGGGGAGTCATTTTGGAAAAGAGAACTGTGATTCAGGCAACCCAAATTCTTATATGAAATATTACGACACTTGAGTCACACTTAATTAAAAAGAAGAACTAAAGTATAGTAGAGAACTTGAAATAGGGGTAATAATAATATTTTTATTTACTAAATTTTAATATGTGACATTTTCTTGTTCTTGCTCTTCATCCTCATACTCAAGCTATATGTCTTCCAAGTATGTTAAAACTTAAAAAGCACAGGAAAATGTGTTTGTTTGATACCCACAAAATAGGTTATAAGCATCACTAGTCTCAAATCTTTAATTCCTATTGCAAATAGGTCCATAACCTACATTTCATTGTATATTGATCTAAAACCTTTATAATATACATTATATGTTAGTTCTGGTTGTAGGCAATATTAGATTGGTACATAAATTCAATTTACATAAAGAAAAAGTTAAAATTTTAAAGTAATATCTTAATTGTCAAAAAATTATGACACAGATTGAATTTGTATGAATATAATTGTAGATCATTTTAAAGTTGATGTCATATGGTTAGATGGTTAGTTGTGAGTTAATGAATTTAAATTATTTGGTAATTATTTTGTCTAACAATAAAGTCAAACTATGTGATAATTTTTTTTTATCGTTAATGACTATATAAACTATCAAGTTTTTTTTTCGGTTTATGGGCCAACTTATTATTGACTATGATTAGGAAATAAAAAGCAAATGCATTTTAAGTAACTGAGATAAATATGCAATGAAATGGAGGTTGATAATCAATCTGCATTGAAAACTAAAGCTTTGGAAGATAGTGGATTTTACTCCCACAAAGACGGTTGAGGCAGATGAAGGTCAAATTGCCTTTTGATTGGCTTTTATGTGTTGCTGACGCGGTGAAAATGTGAAATCAAACGCATCAGAAATTTCTTGAAATTGTCTCTGTTTCCAATCTGGACGCGAGCGGGAAAAGAGCAGGAAGCAGCCTGAAACGAAGGAACCAATAAAATAGTAGATAGCCTGTCCCTAAGAATAAGATCAACAGTCTTCCATCGTCTCAAACACATGCAAAAAGATTAACGCCATGGAGCCGCAAACCCAGTTTCCGGCGTCGGATTCTGTCATTGACATCGTCTCGTCGACGTCAGACCGCAGAAATGACGCCGCCATCATTATCAAACGCCGTCACAGGTTGCAGCCGGACACCGCCGTCTCAGAAAGGAGTAAAGCTGCCGTGCGTAGGTGGGGTAGAGCAAGAACCGTCGCTGCCAAGATCGGGAAAGGTGTTTCGCAGAACGATAAAGCTCAGATACTTGCCCCGCAGTTTTGGCTCGAGGCAGTAAGTAAATATTAATCTTAATCCCCAAAGAAGAAGGAGAAGAAGAAGAAGAAGCTAATAGATACCGTGTTTTGGGTTATTCTCGTCAGCCGTACGTCGCTTATTTTGGTTCCATTTGTTTTGTGGCTTTATATTGATATAGATCGATCCGTGGCACAGGCATGGAGATTACTTGCATTTTTACAATGTCGAATGGCTCCATTCTCGGGCGGAACAACACTTTTTCCACTGGTTCATGATTTTCTCTGGCCAAAGTCTACTTTAACTATTTGGTTTATATATGAACTGCGGAACACTATTCATATATATGTATGCATAATTGAATGCAAGCAAAACATAGGTACCATTGAGATTCTTCTTCGTATCATTTAGATTCTTGTTCCAGCCAGTACTGAATGGTGACCTGGGAGATGCAGGTTGGAGATTGGAGAGGGGAAAGGCTTGGACCTTATAAAATGCCCAAGATCCTTGCTTGAAAAGCAGCGCCTCAAGTACCTTGCACCGGTGAGCCCTGCCTTAATTGATCGCTTCTCTTTCCATTTTCGTTCATTTTGGGTACAAACTACAAACCAAATTAAAATTAAGTCATATGTAATACACAGGTTGAGAGGGAGGATTATGAAGTTATGGTGAAGGAAGGTAAGCTGATACACAAGAGAACAGGGGAACCCCTGACCACCACTGGAGATGGTAAGTGGATGTTCGTGCTGAGCCCGTCGAGGGTCCTATATGTTGGGCGGAAGGAGAAGGGAGAGTTCCATCACTCTAGCTTCTTGGCTGGGGCAGCCACACTTGCCAGTGGAAGATTAGTTGCTCAGACTGGCGTACTTAAGGCATGGACATATGGGAGGATTACGAAACTTCAACTGATTGTTTGCTAATAACTATCTGATCATTAACTTCCTTCAGTCAATTCTTCCTACATTTTGATGCGGTTTATTTCATCAATTTCTAACAATAATCTTTGGTTCTGTTGTTGTGTACATATATATATGCTTGACAGGCAGTGTGGCCTGTCAGCGCTCATTATCAGCCTACAGAAAAAAACTTCAAAGAATTTATTTCATTTCTCAAGGACAAGAATCTAGATCTTACAAATACCACTGTAAGAAAATAATATATATATAACCTAAATATTAAGATTAGCAATTTAGTACTTGGCCAAACAGATTTAATTCATAAGGAATTAGGCATTTGGTTTTACTGAATAGATCATTTATTATTTTAATGTGTCCAGTTCTCCCCAGAATCATTCATCACAGACAACCCAGCAGCTTTCGATGACACCACAACAACAGACACCAATAGAAATGCCGGGGTAAGTGGGTGAGGCTTGGGACCAACATTAATTATTATTAATAATACTACTACATAATCCTAGCTGATCAACTAATTGAAGTTTGTGCAGCTTTATGCAGAATGGGTGTTTTCGTCCATCAGCCTTGTGCTGGAGATATTGCTGGTAGCTATGGACCAATGCGCCAGCCCAAGCAAAGCTCACTACTCCCTGGTGGCTGTTGTGGTTTCTTACGTCGCCATCTTGGTCTGCATGCTCGAGGTCTCGTACAAAGCTTGGAAGGAAGGTGTTGTGATAAAGCGGCAGGGCATGAGATTTCGGCTCCTCTACCCTTCTTCTCCAACCCGCAGGCCTTTCTTCACTTTTATTGACCTCTTCGCCTTCCTCTGTGCCCTTTACCAGTTCATCCTGTCGCTTATCGCCTACAGCTTTTACCGTCGCCACGCAGATAATCCCATCAAAGTATCCATCGTTTCCATAATCTTCCTCATCTGTGTGGCTTGTTCCCGGCTAGCCCGCCACCACCCTACCACTCAACAATCGCTCCACCTTGTACCTGATGATCAAGTTTAATTAATTAGCTAGCTAGTCTCATGAGAAATTAAACCCTACTTAATTCCCTGTCTCATCGTATAATATATGACTGCGTCAACTACATTTTACTTGGGGCCTTTGTCTTTTTTGCTTGACAAGGTCATCCTGTATGTAATATACTACTATTACTAAGAGAAAACAGTTAATGCGGAGTCCAGCTAGCTGTTTGTTTTTTCGAGTTTTAAATTCTTAATTTGAACTTCTTTAGTCATTATAAATATCACTATCAAGAATATTTTATGAACAAAAAAGCTTGGGTAAAATTTGACAATTTGTTCCATATTCCCGTGTGAATAGCGTCAATGCAAATTAAGTTTTAAGTTTATTTTGAACGTATATATAGCTTGATATTTATGTTCAAAAGATATAAACCACACCAAAATATGTAAAAAAAAAAAAAAAAATGGAGAGAGAGGGAGACGTGTTATTAAGAAAAATCCCCAATGGCCTAACTATAGGAATAGCCCCTGAACTTATCCAACTTGAGCGAGTTGATCTAAAACTCAGAACTAATTAAAACTTAGCCTCTTAACTTTCAAAAGTTATGCACTTCAGTCCATTTTATATTATAGTAAACAGACGGCATTAGGCCGTGCTTAGGTGGCGTTTAATGGCTTGTTGAGGTGGAATAAACAATGGCTTTGAAGTCTTAGCCTGGCTGATTAAGAGACATGAAACAACTTTATATCCTCAATTTCTTCGAAACAGAGAACCTTTACTTTTCGGCAAGGAGGAAGAATCGCCACTGCTTTTTTTACTGTTGGAGAGTGAAATCAAAATGGAACCGAAGCGGCGGAGGGTGGTCAAAATCATAGGCAAAATTGGAGGCAAAATCAGGGATTGGAGGACGACGAATCGAAGACAATGGTGACTATTGGAGGATGGCGAATTGGAGAGAGCACGATGGCGACAGCAAAATTAAAGGTGAAATCGGAGATTGGAGAATGGCAAATTGGTGATTGGAGAATGGAAAATTGGAGATGGCGATGGCGATGGCGACAGTGATTGGAGGATTGCAGACTGAAAAGAATTGGATAGCAACGATAGTTGCGAATTAGAGACGGTTACGGCATCCTTGCTATTACTTGTAATAATCAAGACAAAATTAGTGACAAAGACAGCAAGAATTGGAAACTTGATGAGTCAGGAGAATTGATTGAGGGATTGGATGATGTAATTAGCTCTTTTCGTTCGCCAAGACAACATTGGAGCTTGTCATTTTTAGGGATGATGGTGAGTCTCGACGATTAGCTCCTGGAACCAAAAGCTCAGGCAAATTTGCCCTAGCCCATGTGGCTTCAAATGGAAAAGGGAGAAACAGTCCCAAGTTTCACAGTACCAGAGTCTGATCCAGATGTAATTCTACATCAACTTTGGACCAGAGTTCAAATGGAAGAAGGTGACAAAGCTCGATGACGAAGAAATGAAAAACAACTTTAGAGCAGAGCAAAAGTGGAAAAGCTAACTCCACCTAAATTAATCAAAAGCCACATCATCCTTCCCCTAACACCATCCATTTAATACTGTAGCTCATGGACTAACTTGCACAGTTTTTCAGAGTCCGAGGGCCAAGTTTTAGTGAGTGCTGAGTTTTGGATCAACTCACTTGAGTTGACCTAGTTCGGGGGCTAATTATGTAGTTAAGCCAATCCCCAATTGGATGGAAAAGCAACAGATTGAACAACATTATTTTTTATAAAGTTAATTACTTGCTTGATTTAAGTATTTTGTTGATGTCTTGAATCCACATCCATTCTACGTGTGTTAGTATGTTAAAGCACCAATAGTTTCCATCATGAGTTTAATTCCCTGAACGTAGAGACAATATACCATACACGTATGGTTGGACAACTCCAATACTCTTCAAATACAAGGTCCAGTTTGTTTCCACTAAACCTAGCCATGTTAACGCCTTATTCCCATTTGATGGGGTCCACTACGCCATCACATGCCAATTGATTAAACGAAAGCCCCTAAAGTTACTCTTATTTACGATCAAACCTTAGTCAAAATCCTCTCTCCCAAAATTGCACACCGATGCTTCCATTAACCAGATGCCGAATCCATCTAATGTTCACCAAATGCCCCGCTCACCTGAGCCTTCCTTTGTGGCCCATGACACGTTTAGCTTCGCCTTCCACTGCTTGGGTGTCTGAATCCTCCCATAGCACATTTAGCCCCGCCCTCCACTCCCCGACTGTGGGTGTTGTTTGCGCCAGAAGCCATCTTCCATTTGTGGCTACCAAAGCTCGTGCCAAGCAGTGACTCATAGCTCACTGAAAAAATCTCATCTAGAACGTCTAAATATTTGGCTTTGGAGTTGGTAGAAAAAAAAAAACGGATTGCCGCGAGCTTATGCCACTGCCATAATATTCGATGGCCATTGGTTCCTGGAAAATGAATGAATCAATGCCAAGATTCTGATACGGTTCACTTTAGGATGCATATGCGCGTGATCGATTGAAGGATTGGTAATCCAGTGGCTGTAATGGAGGCAAGCTGGGTAATAGATGAATCCGACAAGGATAACAGAGGTGTGGAAATGTTTAGGCTGGGGATATTATTTTGACTAGGGTTTAACATATAAATAAGACTTACTTCAGGGGCATTTGGCGGTGTAATTGAGAGTGTGTTATATGGTGGACCCCATGCATATGTAAATATGTGAAACGAACTAGCTGTAAGATGGTGATGGACACATATGGCTTGATCATTGGGAAATTCTATTACAAATTAAGCTACAGGGACTCAGACATAGGAAAGAACGTGAGTGATCCGGGGGGGGTTCCTAATTTTAGTCCTGAATTTATGAACTATTTAATTTGAGGCTTTCTATTTGCCCTCGTAGTCTCAACATTTTTTTATTGAAATCAAAATATTAGTCATCAAGATATGTAGCTGTGATCACTCTTTGATTTAAATTTAAAAAAAAAACTTAGGAATTTGGTTCAGTAATTTCAATTTTCAATTAGGTTTTAGTTGAAATTGAATACAATAAATTTTCAGTTTTAGTTCAGACATTTAGTTCAGACATTTAGTTATTTCAATAATTGAATAAACAAAATCTATTTTGTGTGCATTTGGGTTACTCAGACCGCAATGGTCTTCTTTATATTTCACAATTTCTTGTTATATAGTTTTTGAGGTCATTTATATTTTTTATGCTACCATTACTAGGTCTGGATGTAATTTTAATTATTTCAATTATTTTGATTTTAAACCGAACTAAATCAAATATTTTGGATCGGTTTCACTTTCATTTCAACTATTTGTTCAGTATCTAATAATAAAAAATTAAAAGCCAAATAAACCAAAAAAATTGATTCGGTTTTAATTGAATAAACCAAATGATCATCACTAATGATATGTTTTGATCAGCTAAACCATTTCTCTTCAAACTAGTTGTATGGCATGTTCTATGAACAAGTTAGTTATATGCAATCCACTCGGTGTTTAGCATGTCCCCGTCCTGTAATACATGCTTCTCATGAAACATGTTTTTCTTGCCCCAACCTTGTTAGTGAATTTTCTACAGAATAATTTCTTTTTCCTCTTTGGTGTTCCTCAGAATCATTCTCCACTGTTGATAGTGCAGCAACAAGTCTCAATCACACTGCAAACAACAACAGCATACATGTTATGCGGGATAAAGCTGAGAAAAAAAAGTGTCAAAGTCAGTGATTGAGGAAAGCATTTCCGCCATCGTTAGTTATTAGAAGAGGATGAAAAAAGAGGCTCGGAATAATCAGTTTGCTCTTATGCTTGGTCTGGAACTTTTCCTAGAGGAGCCTTGTACATTTTTTTCCCTCTGAAGTTTCGTGGCCTAGGATTCCAAGTCAAATGGTAAAGACTTTTGGTCATCAGCTAACTCTAATCACCTGCATAAAAAAACATAAAAAAAGACATTGAGAGGATTTCCTCCAACACTCAAATTAATAAAATCACCCAAATCAGATAATGAAGCCGGCCAACGATAAAAGGCCTCTTGGAACCTTAGGTAGTTTGGCCTGCTGGTCAACATTTGAGGGGGAGAGCAACAAAAACTTGAAAAATCCTATGCAGTTCCTGTCTGGTTGGTTGGCCTGCTGGTCATACTTACTCTGCCTTTTCCTGTGTAGTTGTCGAGTCTATGGTGGCAGTGTGAGAAATTGATTGGCTTGTGAGTGTTGACATGGTTTGGTATGAATTATTCTGATCGTAACTATTCAGAATACATTGTTTCGGTACTCTTCATAGTTTGTGTGGCCTCTTCGAAGCTGACACGCAACTATGGTAGGAGTGAACCATCACTTGAACTTGTAGGGGCCTATCAAGTATAATTATATAAAAGAAAATGGCTTTTGTTTTTCTTTTCTTTCCCCCCCTTTTTTTGGAGTAGCTTTTGTTTTTCTTTTCTTGTTTTGGTACAAACCAGTATTACAATTACACAAATGAAAATTAGTATTCGTCCAGTCAGCAATTAATTAACTTGAATTTGAAGAGGGCTATGGCAGGAATGAATTGTCACTTGGCTTGGCAGTATCCGTCTTTTGCGTAATAAAATTGATTAACTTGTGAGTATTTTGATTGAATACAACACTTCCTACTTCCTAGAATATAATTAGATGCTTAACCAACGTTTTTTTGGCATCTGTAGTTAAATCGAGGCGAAATTCTTACGTGCTCCCAACTTATGCTTATATGTAAGTTGGGACATGGAAGCAAACTTATATTAACTTTAGTGCTCAAACAATTCTTTGTGTTTGGTGGAATGATGAGCTTGCTGATGTGGAAGTTTGGAGATGCCTAGGTATGGGTTTGAATACCGTGATCCTGTGTATCCTTTTTTTTTTTTTTTTTTAAATTCATTTTTTGTAGTCTCTTCAAGTTTTTATCGTTTCTTTTTTTCTTTTTGTACATCTTGCCTTTAGTTTTTTCATTTCTTTCTTTTTAATAAGTTTTTGCTTCTTTTCTCTTTATGTTTAATTTTTTCACTTTTCTATTTTTTTTTGCTCTTTTCAACTTTTTTTTTATTTATGTTTTTCCTTTTTTTTTCATTTTTTCATGTTATTTTTTATTTTCTATTTAAAATTTTTTTAAAATATTTTTTTCCTTCTATTTATTTTCTTTTCTTTATATGAATATGTTTATTTATATATGTGTTTATGCTCATAATACATTTTGATATTTGATCTGTATAGATATATACGTGAAGCTGTATGTTCTTTTATTTACACGAATATGTTCTTTTATTTACACGAATATGTTCTTTTATTTAAATGCATACGTTCTTTTTTACATGTGTGTTTTAATATTTCTTTTGCATATATGTTTCTGAAGGTATATATTATTTTCTTTGTAGGCATATATCTTTTTCTTTATACGGATATGTTCTTTTATACATATGTGTATGTTCTTTTCTTTAGAGTTTATGTAACTATGTTTATGTTCCTTACTTTATTTACATATGTTCTTCTTTTTCTATGTATATGTCCTTCATTACATATGTATATATACATGCACATATATATGCATATTTATTCTGAATAGATATTTCTGAACTTTGTTTCTTTATATGTATATGTTCAGTTGTACATGTGTATATATTCATAATGCATTTTGATATTTGGTTTGTATAGATATACGTGAAGGTATATGTTATTTTCTTTAAATGCATATGTTTCTTTATACATACGTGTTTTGATATTTGTTCTTTATATATGTTTCTGAAGGTATGTGTCGTTTTCTTTGTAGGTATGTGTTCTTGTATTATATGGATATGTTATTTTATATATATCTGCATGTTCTATTCACTATAGTTTTATGTGACAATGTATATGTTCCTTACTTTATTTGCATATTTTTTTTATTTCTACCCATATGTTCATTTTTACATGTATGTATGTACATTTCTAAACATGTCAAAGAGAAGGGAATGATTAAAAAAATGAAAAAGAAAAGGAAAAAACCAAAAAAAAGTTAAAAAATGGGAATAATTACAAAAATGAATCAAAGATAAAAAAAAAAAATTGGGTAAAGGAAAAAAAGGAAAAACAGTAACAAGAAATAAGAATATTAAAAAAATAAAATAAAACTGAGAGAAAAAACCTAGATAAATGTGAAATATGAAAAAGGCAAAACTGGGGAAAGAAAAAAGAAAAGGGGAAACATGGGGATAGGGATTCAAACACCCCCACACGATCAACTATTGTACGCCATTGATGCCAACTATGCTAATTGTTGCCTTTGCCTAAATCGGCAAACAATCACCGTTTTAGGTGTCCTAGTGGTATAGCTTGCGCCAGGCGCACGCAAGAGGGACTTTATATCTAGTTCTTACTAATGTAGTGTTGGGTCGGGTTAGTTCTGGTTAGAGGTGGGAACCGGGTCGGACCGGCCCGGGACCGACCTGTCCTGGGCCTGGGTTCTGAGGCCCGGGCACGGACCGGTTCTAGGCGGGGCGGTCCCGGGCCGGGGCGACTGTGGGGCGGGGCGGGGCGGTTTCATTTTTTTTTTTGTTAAAATATATATATATATATAAATAGAACAATTATTAATTATATAAGTCATAAATATTTTTAAGAAAAAACACCACCTCCGGTGTAAGTTTTATTAAGTTAAAAAGCCAAACGGCACTTACAAATAATCGGAACGTGCCTTACATTTTGAAATGGCAAAAACGTTCCAGAAATGATAAATAATAGAAACCTATGATCTGTGCTGAACAGCATAATCAGATCAAATACAAACTACATGTATGATTGAAAAAAAAAAATTCAACTCTCGGTATCGGATATTACCTCATCATCCGAACTCTTTTGGTCTTGATGCCGGAGTGCTGCGAGGCCCCAATCTCGGTTGCACACGCATACTTCTACCGCGTCGGGTGTCAATCTTGACCGTTTTTCTGTTATCACCCGTTTTCCGGCACTAAACGCTGCCTCAGATGAGACGGTCGATACTGGAACGGCAAGAATCTCTTGTGCGATTATCGACAAGATCGGAAATCTTGATCTCTTTTGTTTCCACCACTCCAAGATGTCGAGGTCGCTTGTCTCGAATGATGTGTTGAGATAGTCATCGACCTCAGCTAATCCCGATGTCATCGGTTGGGGTCGTTTGAGCATTTGGAGCGCCGGGTTGAATCTTGAAGAGATTGATCTCCTTGGAGGCTCGGTTTGAGGAGCTTCGGATCTTACCTTATCCGAATGCCGCTCACAATATAACTTGTATAAAGAATGCAAGTACTCGGAAGCAGAAGCAGACATAGCCAAAACATTTATATGAGACATTTCTAAATAAGTATGAAAAATTCCTTCAAGCAGTGTTGTTGTGCCCGTTATTTTTACATACGGGTTAAGTAAAGAAGCGACTAAAAAGATAGGTGGAATGTTTGAGAAATATTGAAGCCACTTAGCCCGCATGGCTTCAACAGTCGGTTTTAACAACTCATCATTTTTAAATTGATGTAAAGCATATGTGATGTTCACTAAATGAAACAAAACTTGATGACTTGTTGGGTAGTAAACACCAGAGAAAAATTCAGTTGCCTCGTAAAAAAACTTAAGCAATTCACCGGTTTTGGAACATTTCTCCCAAATTTCAGTCGTAAGAAATTCAGAACCCATTTTTAAATTCATGAAATGTGACAACAAATTTGCATACGGTAATGCATCTTGCAACATAAAAAATGTGGAGTTCCAGCGGGTTGGGCAATCCAATTTAAACCGTTTCCAAGAAAATGGTTTTTGATTTTCAATACAAAAGCTTTTAAATTCACGAAAAATAGCAGGTCTGGACATCAAATATTTTAATGAGTTTCGAATAGGCAAAATCTCATTTTGGAGAACTTCTAAACCCTTTTGCACACAAATGTTCAAAATATGGCACATGCATCTAACGTGAAAAAATGCACCGTTGAGCGGTGGTTTTAAGTTTTGACTCAAAAGGCGAGCGGCAACATCATTATTTGAAGCATTATCAAATGAAATGCACAGAACTTTATCAGTACAAAAATAATCACGTAAAGTTTCTAAGATACAATTAAATATTTGAAAACCAGTATAACCTTAAAAACCAGATCTGTTTCAATAACCTTAAATGACAAAATTCGTTTTTGCATTATCCAATCAGAATCAATCCAATGAGAAGTAACACAATAGAATAATTGACCTATAGGTGATGTCCACATATCAGAAGTAAATGCCACACAATGATCAAGAGCAGAAAAATATGCTCGCAAATTTGATTTTCCGGCTTCAAATTGTCTAAAGCTTTCTTTCCTAGCAGTTTTCCTAGATACTTTTCTAAATGCAGGATTTAATTGTGATTTTATCCAAGATTCTATGTGGACATCTTCAGCTTGTGAAAAAGGTTTTTCGGTAAGTATCATCCAATTTACCATACTTTCTCTACAAGATTGTTGGTTAAAACGAAATATACCTGGTCCGCCGGCGCCGGTTGTAGACCTAAGTTGTGTTTGTCCTCCAGAACTAGTCCCGGTACTAGGGAGGACGTTAGCATGTTGATTTTCAATATGCCGCTTCAGCGTTCCAGTGCCGGAATTCTTTCTATGCATAAATTTTTTCCCGCAATGTTTGCATTTTCCGTACCTCGACTCCCCTTTGTTTATGAGCTCATAATGCTCCCAAACCCAAGCAGTTAGTCTCGTGGATTTACCTTGTGCTTGAGTTTCCTCCACGCCGAGTTCATGACTTGTAGGTGTCGGTTTTGTTGACAGATTCCCGGACGCCATCGCATCCAACTCTTCCACTTCATCATCGGATAATTGATCGTCGAGACCCAAATCGTAATTCGTCATATCGATTCTGGCATCATCGTTGTGAAACTCTTGAATTGAAATGCCTTTATCGGCAGGCCGAGATCGGCGACGGAACAAGGCTCGGAGGCCAGTGTTGCGGGAAGATGAACTATCTGTTGACTTGCCCTTTCCTTTTGAAGCCATGCCTCACGTACTAATAGTAGTGATTAATGCAAAATCAAGAGAGGATTATGAAGATATTATGAAGAGATTAGTAAGAAATTTGGAAGAGATTAAGAAAATAAGGAGAATGGTTGAGAGAATATAGTAGATGAAGAAGAAAGATTGAGTGATTGTGTGAGGATTGAGTGAAAATGGCATTGGTATTTATAGGGGGAGGGGAAAAATTAGTTTGACCAAAAAGTCCTTGAAATTTAGTTGTTGGGAGGGGCAAAAATGAAATTTTGGGGGCTGAAATGGAGCAGAAAGCTGTTGGAGGGCCTGCTGTGTAATTAGCCTTTTTTTTAAAAAAAATTTTTGCAGGTTAACGTTACTGGCAGGGAGCCGTTGCGGCGCCAGGGGCGGGGCGGGGCGGGGCGGTCCGATTCAGCGGGCAGTCCCGGTTCAGGTTGGGCCGATTTTCGTTTGGTCCGGGCCGGTCTTTTTTGCGTCTCCCTCCTCCTATTGGGCCCATACTCGGCCCATAATATTGCGGGCTTCTTGCGGGGCGGAGCGGGGCGGGGCGGGTTTGACCGATCCGGGGCGGGTTTGACTGCGGGGCGATCCCGGTTCGATCCGGACCAACCCGGCCCACGTCCCACCTCTAGTTCCGGTGTAGGGAAAGCTCTCTTATTATGTGTTTCTCCATTTACAAGATTTGAAAAAGGTTAATCACTTTTGAGTTTTCCACTGGACAAATACATATTGTGGGCTAATTAACATGGACTTGCTGTGGCTACTTTTTGGGCCTATCTGGAAATACGAATTGGCCCATCATGTGTTCACACGAGCGACAGGAAAGTTCTTATCCGCAACCTTGTCTTCCCTCCTTGCCTGGTGACCAAAACCTGTCACTCCTTCAATCTTGGTCTCTAAGCTTTTCAAATGGCAGCGCCCTTCTCATCGGCCAATCCAGTTCGCTCCATTGTCAAGCCGAATCTCGTTCCCAAGGCCATCCTCTCTTTTTCAGGTGCTACGTGCATGGCGGTTGCTTATCTTCCCTCTAGTTTTCGACAAGAACGTTTCATTGTTTTCACGAGCTTCGATGTTTTGCTTCAGATTCACACCACCGAGTCCTCGATTGCGTGCGCTGCTGCTCCAACAGTCTTAACGCTCGCGCATGGAGCGCTTCAGCGAGCTACGGACACCTGAAACTCTCCGGCAAGCCAATCGGGGTGAAGAAGCTCCTGCGTAAGAGGCAAGTTGAAGTTGGTGGGCTGGGAATGTATTGTTTGTGGCTGGAAAATGCTAGTTAGAAACAGAGAATTGGTTGTTTTGGATTGTCCAGGGTTGCAGTTGTTAGGTGCGCGACAATCGAGGAAATCGAAGCCGAAAAATCGGTGATCGAGAAAGATGCTGTGAGTTTCGGTAATTAAGTAGTAGTTGCGAAAACCTCGAGGTATACGGTTTAATGATATTAAGATCAAAATCTCTTTTCTCAGAAATCGAGAATGGAGAAGACGATTGAGACAGTTCGGGCTAACTTCAATTCCATAAGGACCGGGAGAGCCAATCCGTCGATGCTGGATAAACTTCAGGTAGCTTGGTTGCTTGGACTTTATTTTGGTTCATGTTGATATTCAGAGAGATGATGGATAAGCTCAGGTCATTGCAGGTGCAAATTTTTCACGGTGGTTTCTTGCTATTTTAGGTCGAATATTATGGGAGTCCTGTCAGCGTGAAGAGCCTTGCACAAATCAGTACACCAGAAGCCAGTTCTTTACTGATTCAGCCATATGACAAATCCACGTAATTATGATAACCTTCATACTCTCTTATCTTAGGCTTGCTGCAAGCAGAGACTGGCAGTACAATTTATGTATTTGCGGAATGTTCTAGTGCATTTGCTTAAATATTCTCCCCTGCTACATGTGAATTACAAGTTGAAGGGTAAAGGTCATCGATATGTTGTGCTTGCTGTTGTGGTTAAAATCATGTGCATCTGGTCTGGGTCTTTTACACTATGTTTCCCTGTTTAATGCTTTTTCAGCTTAAAACTTATTGAGAAAGCTATAGTCAGCTCTGATCTTGGTATGACGCCAAACAATGATGGTGAAGTCATAAGGTTGACCCTTCCCCAGTTGACAACTGAAAGGAGGAAGGTAGTCTCAATTGCTTGAATGAATACTGTACAAGGGTTCTTTTGTGTGGTTCTTTGCATATTTAGCCTTGTGGTCAGTCTGTGTACTCATAGTTTGCATTGGCAATATTGAAAATTTACATGTATTCTTCTCGCAGTTGGCGCTCGGTTTCTTCTAATGTGCTGCATTAGGAAATAATCTTTCATATTGTTAGGGCTACCACCTGTTTATTGCTCTGTTTTAGTATATCTGATCGTGGACTCACATTTTTGCAGCAATTATCTAAACTAGTGGCCAAACAGGCTGAAGAGGGGAAGGTACTTATCCTTGAATTTTGCTGGTGCAAGTTCAATCATATCAGTGTTCCAGATTCATAAAAATATAACTTCTGATATCTTCCTTAGCTGCTTAACCCTGCATATGTCTGTTTCTCGTTGTTCTATCAAAAGAAATGGAGCAATATATTTTTCTCATTCTATCAAAAGAAGTGGAATAGCATATTGGTTCTGTTAGATGGTAATTTTTTTTGGTAAAAATCAATTTCCTTTTCATAGGTTGCATTAAGGAACATAAGAAGAGATGCTTTAAAAGCCTATGAGAAACTTGAGAAGGTTTGTCCGTCTTCCCAACAATTTTTTATTTTATTTTTAAAATTTATGTTCTGAATTATGTTTCATTTCTCTCCCTCCCTCTCTCTCTCTCTCTCTCTCTGACTCTCTCTCAATAATAAGTTTGTCCCAGTTCTTGCTTTCATTTACCATTTTATCAATTTTTTGCTAGGAGAAAAAGCTTTCAGAAGACAATGTGAAGGACTTATCAAGTGATTTGCAGGTATTATTCTCCCACTCTTACACCCAGTTTGTTTTAACTTAAGTAAATTGACTTTAAAATGACTTATTTTTATTCTTACGTCTTTTTTTCCTGGAACTAATTTTAATTAAAAGCCAATATTATGTAGTTGTAATAATCCATTGAAAATACATTTTTTGTAATCTTATTAATTTTTCATGAATTTTTTTAGTTTAAGGCATTAAAAAGGAAAAATTCATAAAAATTTAACAACATCAAGAAAATTTACTTTCAATTGGATTATTGTATCTATATAATATTGGCTTTCAAATGAAATTGGTTTCAGGTAAAAAAGATGTAAAAGTAAAAATAAGTCAATTGACTTAAGTTAAAACGAATTGGCCCGATACCTTCTGAACCTAGTCTGCTCAACCCACAGTGCCGAGGATTTGCAACTTTCTTCTTGAGGATGTGTTCTTGTAATATGCTTGTTGATATATGAATTGAAGTGGCTGCTTGTGCTGAATTCTACCGTGTCCTTTTCTTCATACAGAAGCTTACAGATGAGTATATGAAGAAGATTGATAGCATCTACAAGCAGAAAGAGAAGGTAAGTTTCTTTTGATGAGTCTTTAAACTCAAATTTGATACACTCCTGTTGATCGATGCTACTTCGTAAGTGAGGCGTGCAAGAAACCAAGCTTTAAATAATGTTTAAGCTTCTGATTGTTGCCAAATTTCAAGATTTACTAGTTCATCAATCTTTCCCTGTGGGAGTGAGAAGTGCAAGACCTGGCCATGTTTGCCGACATGATTTACTAGTAGATTGGTCTTTCCCTGTGGAAGTAAAGATTTTATGAGTAGAATCTCTGGTTGGAGTACTGCTGTGCTGTGTTAGTTTTTTATTATCTAACCTTCCAGTTATATAATAATGTTCTCAAATGTATGTACACCTATTGCATTTGGAAATCTTGCGCACGGGATCTTTGCAGAATGTCAGTGCTAATGCATTCTAATGTTACTGGTTTTTCCTTTTCCTTTTCATAACATCTTTTCATCAGCAGCATCATCTACCGGTGTGTAATTGATATTTGCCTTGTGGGTATTTCAGGAGTTGTTGACAGTCTAGTGAATTGTGAGTTGTGACAACTTACAGAACAAGGTGAAGTATCGAGCTTCCTTTATGCAGGTTGAGCAATGAGAATACAGCCTAATTTTTCTCTTAGTGATGGGTGGAATTTTTTGATGCATGGTGGCTATTCGTCACCGAGTATTTGTGCTGTTCAAATCCGTTCAGTGATGTTTGTTTTGGGCTGGAATACGAAAAGTAAGCAGCTTTGGAAAATGTTACATGTATGTATCGCAGTCTTTGAACATTTCCTCCAATCGATTAAAGCCCTCTACTGTGCAATAACACATATGATGCTAACTTCATTTTTATTGACATTTACCGCGGAACGAAGAATATAGATCTGATTAGGTTTGTGGATTTGTTGGAACATTTCTGAAGCTTGTGACTCTGGTTTGTTTCTGTGCTTGTCTGGTGACTCTGGTTAGATTGAGTATAGGTGAAGGCCCAGTAAGGCGGTAATTGTTTTCGGTACAAAGAGGCCTTTGAAGCATGTAATTTTGTTCTCTGCACTTGGCAGTTACGCCCAATCGTCGGAATGCGTTGAATTTTCATGTGTCCGAACTTCCAATATTTTTACTTACAATTGACTTTATCACTTTATAATTAAATGATATTAGTACATAAATACATTAATTTTATATGTATAATTGTATTTGTAAATCTTGTAGTGTTCAGACATTATTCTTGAATTTTTTTAATGAACATTAATAAGAGAAAGTCTGAGGGGAATGTAATTAAACAACAACAATAATAATATGGAGTGCCACCTTTTCTGAAAGTTACATTTTTGTGCAATGTTGAGTTTAATAACATTTTTTAGTAATTAGAAGCATTTGTACAAGGTTTAAAAATTAGAAAGTACTCATTTAAGGAGGGGGGGATATTTGTTTTTTTTTAGAATCTGGAAGATACTTGATACAATAGTAGAGCATTATATAGGAAAACAATAATGTTGGCGTTCGAACTTAATAACAATTAGTTACAGTTTAATCGATCACATGGCATCTACAACCCAATAACAAACAAGTGCACGGTCATATTATAATAACTATATTTTAAAGATGAATAAAGCTTACAGTAGATGAATGGTAACAGGTTCTTGGGCCTAATTTAGCCTGCTTCTGTATATCAGACTTCGCTCCCTCTCGACTTACTCTTGCTCAAGTGTGCCGCATTTTTTCCTTGCCAAGGGACAAACCCCATTTCCGGTCCCTTAACATTTTTTTCATCTTATTTTTGTCCTTATCCTTTTTCCTCTCATGATCATACCTCAATTTTAGACTTAAGGCAAAATGAGGACGATGGTAGAACCAACAAATCTGAAAGTTTGAGAACTGCTACTATTAGAGACCAAAATTACAGGGGCTAAAAGCATATTGTCCAATTATATTTGACAAAAGGTTCTCTATCTTTCCACAATGTTACATTTTCATTTTCAAACTTAGAAAAATTTCAAAATATGAAGCCATCATATTATTTTGTGAAAAAGAGCGGGCAACCCTGTGTCCACTAATCTATGCAATGATCATGAACATGAACTATTGATGCGGCACCGCAAACCTCGCTTATGAATAATTGCTACGTTTAGTAATACCTTTTATTTTAGCGTGGAGGAGGAGGTATAAGGCAGTTCAGAAAAATTGTTGTCAAAGAGAAAAATTACAAGGAGATGTGGGGTAGGCATTATTCATGAACAATGTCACTATGTTTTTTTTAATGTTTTTTGTTTGATTGCTATTTTTTCAGTCCTTGAGCTATAGATATTTTTCATTTCAGTCCCTAAATTCTATCTATTTGTCTTTTTAGTCATTTTTTCCTTATTTATTTTTCCCCCTTTATTAAGTCATTGTTAAACTTAATATCTATAGTCTTTCTGTTTGCTCTATTAATCACAAACTTCACTTTGACTTTTGTGTCAATGCTTAAATATCACTTTTTCTAGGAAGGTTATTTCTATCTTCGAAGAGAAGATTTTAGTCACTACTTTCTAAGACAATTATTTCTATCATAGTTATTTCCATTTTCATGGAAAAGTATTTTATTCTTATCAATGGTTAAACCATTTTTAATTGCTAGAACTCTAATATTTCATTTATTTGTCCCTAAACTTTATTATTGAATGGTTATTTTCCTATATTTACACTAAATGCTACCATAGAATGGTTGCAATGCCTGTGTGAAAAGAAAACTCATGTATGCTACAACCCAATAACAAACAATTGACATTATCACCAAATCCCTATTCAGGAGTTGTTGATAGTATGGTGAATTGTGAGTAGTAACTGTTAGTAAATTTGATTCCTTGAATCAATATACTCAACCATAAAATTCAAGATCATTCATGCCGAATCATTAAGAACAAGTTGAAGTTAAACTAGAAGCATACCTGGATCCATTAAATATTCTAAAGCAAAGATCTTATAGCTTGTCTTCCAAATCAGTACGCAAGAGTTTCTCTTTGCTCTCTTTCTAGCGATGAGGGCTTAGAGGAGGCGCAAAATTTATGAGATAAAACACATATGATTTGGGGATCATAACTTTTTTATATAAGCTGATCATGTCAATTTTGTATATTCTTTATTTCAGCCTATTATAAAAAAAAAAATTACATTTTGGTTTTTACACATTAAAACTGTCCACACTTTACAAGATGTCTAAAGCTCAAACGGAACCTTACACCCAATTTGTTTTAACTTTAGTCAATTGGCTACAAAATGACTTATTTTTATTTTTACATTTTTTTTACTTGAAACTAATTTTAATTAAAAGCCAATATTATGTAGCTGCGATAATCAATTGAAAATATAATTTTTATAATCTCACTAAATTTTTATGAATTTTTCTAGTTTCAAGCCTTAAAAAAGAAAAATTCATAAAAATTTAACAACGTCCTAAAAATTTACTTTCAGATTGATTATTGTATCTACATAACATTGACTTTCAAATAAAATTGATTTAAGGTAAAAAAAATATAAAAGTAAAAAAAAAGTTAGTTGACTTTAGACAAAACGAATTGACCCTTATTTGGTCATTTTCAATTGAACTAAATATTTTAATAGCATATATAATGCACAATTTATTCACATATTAGCTCATATAAAAAATCCAACAGTAACAACTTACAGAAAAAAGGGGAAGTTCCCCTTTACACAAGTTGGATATACCGCCTAATTTTTCTCCTGGTGATGGGTGGAATTTTGTAATGCATGGTGGCTATTCCTCACCATTCACTAAGCATTTTGCTGTTCAACTCCGTGGAGTGACGTCCACTAGTTTGTTTTGGGCTGGAATCACGAGCAGCTTTTTTAGAAATTTTACATGTACAGCAGCCTTTGAGCTAGTACTTCCTCCAATAGATTGAAGCCCTCTGCTGTGATTTCTACAGCAATACAAGATGCTAACTGCATTTTCATTGGCACTTACCACCCAGTGAAGAATATCGATCTGAATAGGTTTGTGAATCAGTTGGAACATTTTTTGGAGCTTGTGATGATCTTTTGCTTATGTGCTTGTTTGGTTAGATTGATTTTAGGTGAGGCCCGCTGTTTTCTGTGCAAGGAGGCCTTGGAAGCATGCGATTTCTGCAATTAGGCCCAATCGTCGAAAGATAGCTGGTCCAAGCTGAGACTAATGTTTTTACTTGCACTTGACCAGTCACTTTACAATTAAACAAATGATAGTATATAAATACCTTAATTTCATTGTATTTGAAATCTTGTATTTTTGTGTGCCACAAAAAAAAAATTTAGTTTTCAAACATTATTTCTGAATTATTTTAATGAGCATTTAAATATTATAGGAAATTTCAGACAAATGTGAGTAGTAGTAGTAACAACAACAAAAATAACAACAACATAATAATAATAACAACAATAAAAACAACTCAATAACAATATGTTACAATTTCATTGCATATCATCTATGACTCAATAACAAATGAGTGCAAGATGAATAAATATACCGTGAAAATTTTCAAAGAACTTAATTATTATACTATGTATGTACATATGTCTAATTAGATATACTAACTTACTCTTAACTCTCTTTCTCTCTCTCTCTCTCTCTCTCTATTCAGAAATCCTACCTCATTCCAGCCACCGCTGTCACCTCCACTACCTTCGGATCTTTAGTCATTACTCGCATCTGTATAAGTGTCAAAGATAAAGATGCAAAATGTCTAAAATAATTGAGCATAGTGTATGAACAAGTATGTATAAGTGTCTGAAATAATATATAACCTATTTATTTTTTTCAATATTATGCAAACAATTTATTCTCTGCCAAAATGATATGTAAATATGTAGAAATGTTTGAGTAAATATATTAAAGCATTTGCAAAAATATGTAAAAGTATATGAAGTGATATGCAAACAATTTATTATCTTAAAAATGAAAGTGTTTGAATCAATAAACAAAAATGTCTGATTGACTATATAAAACTGTTTAATGAAATATATAAAAAGAACTATAACAATATGCAAAAAATTTGCTTTCTCCAAAATTAAAAGTGTCTGAAAGAATAAATCAAATAGTCTAAATGAATATATAACACAACTAAAAAAAAGTATTTTTCCAACGGTCAAATTTGCAACACGATGAGCCACTGGAAAATGGGGAGAAGAATTTCCAATGGCCTGACTATTGGAAATTTTGAAAACCAAACTGTTCAAAAATTCTAATGTGTTAAGCCGTTGGAAACTTCAAATTTTCAATTTCCAACATGAAGGCTATTGAAAATTTCCCACTCGAGGCCGCTGGAAATTGGCGTGTTAGAAATTTCTAATGCAAATGCCGTTGAAAAATCTAGAACAAAATTTTTTTGCAATTTTAGAAAGTAATAACAGTAATATATAATAGAAATAATAATAATAATAATAATAATAATAATAATAATAATAATAATAATAATATATTGGCTCAATCTCCTACTAATGTTTTAAAATGGGCTGCATATATAACTGAAGTTTCAAATTAAGAGTGAATACGCCACTAGCCGTTAAAAATCTAACGGAAAACATTAAAAAGCTAACAAAAAATGTTAAAAATAATAAGTTTTGAAGTTTTTAGGGTGATAATGTAAATTTTAAGAAACTTTAAATATTTTTTGTAATTAAACTATCTCTTTTTCTCAAGAATGTCAGTGAGAAGATTAGACAATAGAGACAAAGGAAGGGCAACGATGGAGTTAAGGTGTTGGTGACAAAGATCAGACACTATTTTGGTAAAAATCTCAAAGGTTTTGATATTTTTTAAAAAATGCATAATAACCTCAAGATTTCAAAAACTATTTTTTAATCATTTTCTATTATTTTTCTAAACGGCAGTGGTATTTGGCTTATTTTAAAACATTAATTAGAGATTGGGAAGAAAAAAACTATAGTGGCATATTTACTCCCTACCCAAAACATTAGTAGCAAATTTGATATTTCTGCCTAATATTAATATGTGTATATATATTAAATTGATATTTATATATATTTATATAATATATCATAATATGTATTTAATATTAGACACATTATTATTATACATTATTATATTTATACACATTATATTTATACATATATATGAACATATTATATTTTTATACATATTCTAATATATATCATATTTTCATTCCAAGTTTCTATTAATTGGATTTAAATCAGAAAAAGGGCGGTCTATATTGAAATTTAAATAATACTTTTTTCATCCTATATTCTTTGTACAAATATTCTTAGCAATTAATCTATAATTTTTTATTTTCAATATTTTGATATATAAATAAAGAACTTTTATATAAGAATGATAAATCAAGATATATAGTTTGTAAATATATTTTTTAATTTTTTCTGAATAAATTTAAATCAAATTAAAAGTCAAATTGTGCAAATAATACTAATATGTGTGTGTGTATGTATATCATATATACGTATATATCATAAACATATATGGTAATATAATATTATTACAATATATAATGTACAATTATATATTTAATATATTTCATATATACAACAACAATAATAATAATAATAATAATATACATATATATAATATAACCCAGAACAAAACAAGTCTCTATCGTACGAATTTCACAAGTGTCTCTCAACCTCATCTCTCACCCCATCCGGCGCCCAAACCATCATTCGTCTCGTCTCCTCTTCTCACCCTCCACAGCCGCCTCTTCTCGTCTCTTCTTCTTGACCTCGCACAGTCCGCCTTGCCGAGCCTTCACCGTCTTACTCCCTCATCTCTCTCATCCCCCTGCGTCCTCACCTCACCGTCCGCTCCATCGCCTCTCCGTCGCTCGGCCCTCTCCGTCGCCGTACCGTCCATCATCCTCTTCGTCACCGTCACCGTCGCCATCCTCTCCATTGCCTGGCCGTTCCTTGTCTTCTCTCCATCTCCGTCGCCGTCGCCGTCGCCTCGCTGGTCCTCATCCTCTCCTCGCGCGTCACCTCTCTGGCCCTCGTCCTCTCCGTGCGCAGATCTGATCTATTTTAACTGCTGTGGATTCTTGCGTCGCCGACCTCGCCTTGCCGTGGGTGCACCAGATCCGCTCGCCGTTCGCTGCTCTTCGACGCCACCTTGGCTTCTCGTTCAGCCACGCTGCTCCGCCCGCCAGCCTGGCTCCTCGATCCGTCATGCTGCTCCGCCCGCAGCGTTTGCGGATTTTGGTTTTGAATTTTTGTATTTGTTTTTAAATTTTGCGGATCTTGGTTTTATTTTATGGTTTTGTTGTATCTTCTTGTTTTATGTTGTTATATTGTGGAGATTTGTTCTGAGTATGTTTTTTTTCTGATTTTTCATAGTTTATGTGATTTTTGTGATTTTGTTATTTTTGTAATTCTATAATTTTGTGTGGTTCTGTTGGCTTGAATTTTGTAAATATAATGTATAATTTTTTTTAAATATTTTGTCTTATTATTAAATATAAAATAATTTTTACTAATAGATAAAATATATAGTTTATATATATATATATTTGATAAAATATATAGTATATATATATATATATATTTTTTATTTTTATAAAAAATTTTCAACGGCTTGAGCCTTTGGTTTATCTTCCAAAGGCAAGGCCATAAGAAAACCTTTAAAAAAACATTTTATACAGGCTAAATAATTATATGATATTTGGCTGTTGGAAATTTTTAACAACTTATTTTTTAACTGTTAGTTGTTGTAAATACTAATAATAAAAAGAAGAGTTGCTGGATTTTTTTTTTTTAATGAAGCATTTTATAATGGAACTGTTTCCAACGGCTTCACATTGAAAAATTCAATTTTTTAACTTGAAGTCTTTGTAAAAGGCCAGTGGAAAAGGGTCATTTTTTTGTAATGTAAGAACATTTGAACAAATAAATAAAAATACGTAACCGATTTTTCACTACTAAAATTATCGAGTTTACCAATTGCCACTTACCAACTGCTGCCTGTTGGTAAGTTCAATTTACCAACGCGCAGTCGTTGGTAAACGCAAGTTGGTATTTGATTCCTTGGAAATTATTTTACCAACGCGCAAGTAATAACACGTTGGTAAATTCCAACGCATACACGTTGGTAATTACCAACGGTCAGGAACCGGCCTTGGTTTCCAACGCGTGGTTGTAGTTACCAACTGCCATGCGCGTTGGTAACTACCAATTACCACAACAGTTGGTAATTTGACAGTTGGTAGTTACCAACGCGTATGGTAGTTGGTAATTTACCAACTGATGTGACAGTTGGTAATTACCAACTGCCAGTGACAGTTGGTAGGAGACCGCGGGTAATTACCAACAGTTGGTAATTTGGTAAGGGGACCGCGTTGGTAATTACCAACTTACAACAGTTGGTAAGGGGGTTGGTAATTACCAACGCGCATGGCAGTTGGTAATTACCAACACGTGCAAGTTGGTAGTAAGCCGTTGGTAATTACCAACTTGCATACACATTGGTAATAATGTCTGTAAGTACCAACGTGGATGACAGTCGGTAATTACCAACGCGCGCGAGTTGGTAAATCCCGGTACCGCGTTGGTAATGTACATTAAGCGTTCAAGGGTTCGGTTGTTTCGTATTTTTCCCACTTTGAAACAAGTTCGAAATTACCATAGCAATTCCAAAGTTCCCCAAGCCTTGCTTAGCAATAAAGATTGCACAGATATGCAAACATAATTTCCATAAAATGTTCTCAAATACACCATAATTAAAACAAGAACATATCTGTCTGGAACAAACCATACAACAATCAACAAATTACACATTTCAGTAATTTCAACTGAGTCTTAGATAGGTCTAACAATTATTATGTTTGGCTGATAACACCAAAAATTTGGAAATGATTTACCTGTTCATGACTACCATCATGGAGTGCCGACTATCTCCTCATCATCTGAGTCTGAGTCATCAGGATACTGTGGAACTGGTTGAGCCGGCAGGCACTGAAGGTTTAGCGAATGACAAATAATCTCCAACTCAGCTCGGTTCGCCTCCAATGCGGCTCTATTCGCCTTCATCTCTGCTCTCTGTCTCCTTTTAATTCTCTCGAGCTTCCTCTCGTACTCGGCATCTCTTCACGCATTCTCCTCCGCCATCATCTTTTGTACTTGCTCGTTGAATTGCGGTGTCTGTGTGATGTCGATAGGTGAGATGGCACCTGGCTGTCGGCGTCCCGGTATGACACACTGCTCAGATCCTAATCCAAAAACACGCCTTCTCCTTCTACTGCCAGATGCAGTACTAATGATTGCTAGTTCATTAATTGCCGCTACTCTATCCTCTTGTTGTGTTTGCTCCTCAATCTCTACACTGATACGAGTCTACAGAAACATAATAAAATACATTTGCAAAATGACATTATTGGTCAAACATGGTAAGTATCTTAAGAATGATAGAGAAGCAAAAATTATAATACTTACAACAACTTCTTCACAGCGCTTACTAACATATTTTCCATTCTTCATTTTATGTGTTGCTTGAAGGACTTTAAACAAGCCAAGGTTCTTCTTCTCTGGATCTCTCTATCTCTAATTGAATGAAACATAAGATTGTTATGTAATTTAAGTTAATTATTTACTTAAATGTAAAATGAAAGAACATGTTTTATTGTACATACCATTTGTTCTCGATGTGTAGACATCGAGATAGGTCCCCCTGCATATGTCACGCTGCAAGAGCCAAACTGTGAATCCTCGTCAGTCTCTATTGCTCGCATTGCCTTGAATCTAGCGGACTTCTGAATGAACTCCGGACTGCCCCAATATGCCTCCATTTCTGCATATGCAGCATCTGACATAAAGTTTGCCTTTGCTCGTCGTTTAACAGGATCCTTCACATGTCGGATTTCTGACATCATGCTTCTGTAATGCTGTGCTCCCAAGATATTCCACACCCGATACACCTCATTATGGTGTATCGGATCCCACTCATAGCTCCTCTGTACCGGTTAAAATGTGTAAACTATTAGCATGATAAAAACAAGTAGTTGTTTTGACATTAATACATCATTTCATACTAATATACGTGTTATACCTCAAAAACACGCCACCATTGCTGAAGGTCTAATGCAGAGACGGAGGACCAATCAGCATAGGGTTTGAAATGTGTGGTGAAACATGGTGTCACCAACCGTGTTGCTGCAGCTGGAATGAATCTGCAAAGTTCAAATGATTATTTAGTTACTTCTTCATGATTCACAGTAATGTAAGTAATATTAGTATTTTTATAACATTTGTAGCATGTTAAGCTCTTACATGTTACCATGTGGGGATATCCTCATCCGGGCTCGGGCTGCTGTCTGTGACATCGATGATGGGATGTCATCAATATGTATATCATCATCTGAGGGATGATTCGTCACTATCGGATGCATACCATGGCGCGCACTAGATCCATGTTCAGATGTTGTGCCTCTACCGCCTTGAGATTGGTGCTTATGTAAGTGGACATGCGTTGCGGGCACTGTTGTGTCCTGCGTCTCTAGCCCAACATCGTCTTATGCCAGGGATAAAGAACTCATCTTCTGTCGCTCATTAAGTATTGGCTCCATGACCTCCTTAAACTGCGCAAATGGTCCTTTCCCAGGTCGGCGTTTATAGGTGTTATCCCCTTTTACGCGGCATCTACATTTAATATTATCTAAGTGAGATTCTTAAACATAACATATGTTTATTGACATTTATTATGGAGTATTAGGGGTACATAAATTTACCAAATATGTTCTAAACATTACAAATGACTCGTGATCATGACACATTGTATCCGTTATATTCATTCATTCAACCTAGTGCTTCCATTCTCGTCAACTCCTCATTTTCTTCCTTGTCACTGTCATCGGATATAAAATCCTCCTCATCATCTGTATCGTCATTCGAACCCCCCTCGTCAAGTACATCTTCTTCAATATCATCACCGACACCCGGGTCAGCTAACTCCTCAACTGGGTCATCTTCAATTCTTTGACAACTCACGGATCCACTGTCTTGATAAATGTCATCCTTGTCAACAATTGCTCCCTGTATTATCCATCTAGGTTTTATCTTCATAACAGCTGACCACCCATTTTTTTCACGTGACTTTGTCGGATATGGTGTGTAGTAAACTTGGTCAGCCTGTGATGCTAGAATGAAAGGATCAAACTTCTGATATCTGTGGCTATCCCGTATCTCAACTAACCCAAACTGTTTATGCATTCGAGTTCCACGTTCAGGTGTTGGGTCAAACCAGTTACACCTAAACAAGACAACATTCTTATGTGGATAGCCAGGATATTCAAGTTGACTGATTTCTTCTAATATACCATAAAAATCACATTCAACTTCGCTTGAACCCGTGCTTCGTATGCAGACTCCACTATTAAATGTTGATTTGTCCTTGCCCCATTCACTTATGTGAAACTGGTACCCATTTGTGAAATAAACCGGCCATGTCTCTACCCGATGTGACGGTCCACATGCAACATCCCATAAGATGTTATTAACAATATTGTTACCTGGATCATCAACCTATGTAAAACATTTTCATTTTAAGACAATATATCTGGAAGTTTATAACTTAACATATTGCAATACATAGTGACTAAAAGCACACGTATATAGTGTCGGAGCCAGCTTGAGAAATTGTTTTCAATGTGTATGTCCATCTCAAACATGGTGATATCAGGAGCTGTTTCCCTTACCATATCCACAAACATACTGTGAGGAAATACAGAAATGATGAAAATATGTTAGTTTCGTCATATGATTAGTCCAGAACTTCAAAATAAGCAAAGTACTAGATGATCATCAAAGATGACTTACTTTAGATATGGCCTGATCTCAGCATAGTTTAGAAGAACGTATGTGGTTGTAAGTCTGAGTTCATCGTTCGTGAGAAATCTATATCTACATGCACCATATGGACATCCCGGAAAGGTGAATATGGACCACAACTCACCATTACATAGGACAGGCCCACCATCATCATTTCGCGGAACTTGGTTCATCATTGAGGGAACATGGGATTCAAAGTAATGAGAGCAAAAGATGGAAGTCTCCTCTATAAGATATGCTTCACATATCGATCCCTCAACATGAGCAGTATTAGAAACCTTCATTTTTATGTCATGCATGCACCGCTCAAATTTATTCATCCATCGGTACTGAACAGGTCCTTCGACCCATGCTTCATATGGCAAGTGAACTGGGAGATGCTCCATGACATCAAAAAACCCGGGAAGGAAAATTCTCTCAAGCTTACAAATTATAATTGGAATATTGGCCTCCAACGCCAACAAGTGATTATCATGCAGCTCTGGAGAGCACAAGTCTCTAAAGAATAGGCTTAACTCTGTTAATGGCTTCCATATATTCTCCGGAAGCACTTCAAGGGCAATTGGGAAAAGCCTTTGCATCATAACATGGCAATCATGACTCTTCATGCCATACATATTGCAGCCAGAGGTATCAACACATCTGCCAAGATTCGAGGCATATCCATCAGGGAGTCGTAAAGATTTTACCCAAGCGATCACATCTTGCCTTTGGTGAACATCAAATGTGAACCTCGCCTTAGGTTTGAATGAATGACCATCATCAAGTGGAACCATGTTTAACTGCGGCCAATGACAATAAATTTCGAGGTCCTTCCGTGCTTTAACATTATCTTTCGTTTTGTTCTTAACATCCATCACCGTATTCCATATATTCTCAAACACGTTCTTCTCAATATGCATGACATCAAGATTATGTAGGATTAAGTTCATGGCCCAATATGGTAACTCCCAAAAAATGCTTCGCTTCGTCCAATTATGTGATTTCCCATAATCGCATGGGCGATGTTGTGAACCATCGTTAGCAATTGATGGAATCCAGGAGATTCTTTCAAATATAGCCTCACCTGATAATCAAGCGGGAGACAATGACTTTTCTGATTTCCCCTTCTTGAAACATGTACAATTTCTTCTATATGGGTGGTTTCAGCCAAGAAATTGCCGGTGATAGTCGAAAAATGAAAATTTTCCGCCATACTTAAGTTGGAATGCCTTACTTTCGCCCATACAAATTGGGCAAGACAATCGCCCATGTGTCATCCATCCTGAAAGCATGCCATAAGCCGGAAAGTCATTTATGGTCCACATTAACGCTGCTCGCAGAATAAAATTTTCTTTCAATGACACATCCCATGTTTCAACGCCATCAAACCACAGATGTCGTAGCTCTTCTATTAGAGGTTGTAGATAAACATCAATCTTATGATTTGGGCTACGTGGACCTGGAATCAACAACGACAGGAACATATAGGGTTTTTTCATGCACATCCAAGGGGGCAAATTATACGGAGTAACGATAACAGGCCAACAAGAGTATTGTTTTCCAGATGGTCCAAAAGGGGTAAATCCATCGGCACACAACCCCAATCGGACATTTCGTGCTTCCGAAGCAAACCATGGGTAGGTCCGATCAAAATGTTTCCAAGCTTCAGCATCTGATGGATGTTTTATAACACCTGGGGTTTGTTTTTGCTCCTTATGCCACCTCATCTGCTCTGCTGTTGACATTGACGCAAATAAGCGTTGAAGCCGAGGGCTTAGTGGTAAGTAATGCATGGTTTTTCTAGGTCGATCTTTACCTCCACCACCCTTTTTTGGCTTATATCTCTCACTTCCACAGTACGTACAGACACGAAGATTACTTTCATCTTTCCAGAACAACATGCAATCATTAACACAGACATCAATCTTCTGATGAGATAGGCCCAACTGGGAAACTAATTTCTTCGTTTCAAACCAATTTGATGGCATCTTACTATCTGTAGGTTGAGTCTCTTTCATCAGCCCGGAAATGCCATTAAAACATGCTCGTGACATGTGATATTCAGACTTAAGGTTAAGAAGACGGATAGCAGCAGATAGCTCAGAATGATTTTCGCACCCATCCCATAGAGGGGTTGATGCTGAGTTCAATAGATTGAAAATTTTTTGTGCAGTTTCATTCGGCTGCGCAACATTGTCTTCCGGAAATTGTGAGAAATTAGGCCCAACGGCATCTAATACCATCATTTCGTATGGATTTGTCGAAGACCCCTGCTCAAATTGATCAAAGCCACAGACACCTAGGTCTGTATCTGATGCTACATTAAATGGCTCTCCATGAGCCGTCCAATTCAAGCAAAAAGGCTTAAACCCCCATTTGTATAGATGAATTCTAACCTCGTCACACTGTTAAAATCGCAAATTCTTACACTTCCGACAAGGACAACAAATGCATAACCCGCTCATTATTTCAGGATGAGACATAGCAAATGATATAAATTCATGAACCCCATCCTCCCACTCTTGTGTGTAACCCCTTCGGCTAAGCAAGAAACGGTTACTGTACATCCAACTACGTCCCGACTCCATTACAAACTAAATATGTTCCTATTCGTATAAAAGAGTCATGTTATCATCAAAGAACACAATCACGAAACTATTAATAATCAGCCGTACCCTTCCAACATATGGATGCATGCATATAAACACATTACTACTAACTTTATTATGGGTATTATTATTACTCAAATTTAAGTACTATGGGTAACCCAGTACTTGGTTCTATCATTATTGTAATGGCTCTCCATAATTACAATATGTAATTTTTTTAAGTATTGTCAAAGTTATTATTATTTATATAATAATAATTAATAATAATAATAATAATAAATAATAATAATAATAATAGAAAGAATGAATAATAAATTATATAATAATTTATCTTATTATTATTATTATTATTATTATTATTATTCTTAATAATAATAATTTATTTATTATTATTATTATTATTAAGTTATTATTATTATTATTATTATTATTATTATTATTATGATGGACTATGGCATGCCTATATGTATTATTAATACTTCCATGTAAGTACTATGGGTATTACTGAACTTTGTTTGTTAAAAATTAATTTAATTTTTATGTTATTATTACTATTTGTTTATTTTTAAGTATTATACATATTATTTTTATATATAATAATAATAATAATAATAATAATAATAATAATAATAATAATAATAATAATAATAATATAATAATAATAATAATAATAATTAATATTATATTATTATGACTGTCCTAAGTAATAAGTATAAAGATTATGATGTAATAATAATAATTACATACATTATCACTATCAGTATTTATTATTATGATGTAAGTAGTATTGCTCAAATTTAAGTACTATGGGTATTATTGTACTTATTTTTATAATTATTATTAATTATTATGTATTAGTACTATTTGTATTTATTTAAGTAGTATAAATATTATTCTTATATTATTATTATGACTGTCCCATGCATATAAGTATAATTATTATGATGTAATAATAATAATTTATTAAAAAACGTTTTTTTTTATATTAATTATTATTATGGGTATTATTATTACTGAAATTTAAGTACTATGGGTATTATTGTACATGCTTCAATAATTATTTTAATTATTATGTATAATTACAATTTGTAATTTTTATAAGTCTTATTAATAATAATATTGTTATTATAAATATTATTATACTTATTATAATAATAATTATTATTACAATAATTATTATTACTAATATTATTGTTATGACTGTGCCGTGCTTATAAGGGGTAAATTATTATGATGTTCCATGCATGCATATAAGTAAAATTAGTTTTAGTATGATTATTATTATAATCATCATCAATCAAATTATTTTTATTAATAATATTAAAATTCTTAATATTATTGTTATTATTAAACATATTATTACATTACTATTATTAACATTTTTATTGTTCTTAGTATTAACATTATAACATTGAACATTTCATAAGTAATGAATATTGCTTAGGTTCGTTACTATTATTTTATAAGTTCCTACTACTCATCTCGTACACATATTAATTAATTAATATTATTACTCTTAATATTTTGATATTATTGGTACATCTTATTATTATTATTATTACACCATGACATAATATAACCATTTACAGCTGATCACTCCAACTAAATCATAACTAAACCTATTAGCATCAAATTATACAAATAATGATTTCATAAAATAATCTATATCATAAACTAAAAATTTGTACCTCTAACATAATTAAATACAATTAACAATGAAATTGCAGATTCACTCTAATCCATCACAAAATATATCTACAGATAAGAAATAATTAATATAGATTGCATATTCAAATACCAACAACTATGTTCAAACCATAGTGACAACACATAAGTTTTATTATCAATATTAATAATTAAAAACAATTTCCCTTCATAAATCCCGCTTTTAATTTGGAAGAGAAAAAAAATGAAACTTACCTCGAACGACTTCGAACGGAGAGAAAAAACAATGGGTACGTCTTCAAGCTCACAGATGAACAGGGAGAACGAACGTCTTCAAAGCTCACAGATGGCAGGGATTGAATGAACTGAAAAAAGGGGGGGGGAAACTTAATATTCTGGTAATATAATAAATTTCTGCAAATGAAAAAAAAACGTACAAACACCATGCGTATTTAAAAAAATTTGTTACTCAGATTATTATTATTTTTAGAATTATTATTATTATAATTATTACTATTATTATTATTATTATTTTTATTATTTGGAGGTAATATTATTATGACTATTATTAGAACGATGACTATTATTATAAAACTTTGGTACAAATAATTTTGTTTTTGTATTATTATTATACTAATCATTATCATTATTGTTATTATTATTGTGGTTATATGGTAAATATTATTCTTATTATTAATCGTATTATTACATTATTATTTTCCTCATTCTTATTGTTCTTACGATTAAGGTAATTATTATTACTTAGTTTCATTATTATAATTTTCTAACTTACTTATCTACTACGATGTACTATTCTACTAAAATTATATTATTACTGTTATTATGTTTATAGTATTAGGGGTGCATCTTATAATAATAATAATAATTATAATTATTATTATATTTATTATTATTACTATTACCCAACACTAAATCACCCAAACTAAACCTTAACTCAACTAATTACACTCTAAAAAATGTAGAAAAAAATAAATGAAATAAACAATCTATATGGAAATTGAAAATACCTATCTTCAACATAATTAAATACCATAAATAAATTTCATCTTCACTTTTTCCATCAATAAAATTACCCATAAATAAAAAATAATTAACACAAAATAAATGGAAAAAACCCAACTAAAATAACCAGAAAAATTTAGAACCACATTCATAATACATAAATTTTAATTACAACATAAATAAGAAAATACAATTTTTTTCAGTAAAAAAAAATTCGGATAACAAAAAAAAATTTATAAACGTACATCCACCAACTTCAAATGCTACGGAATGTAACAATGAGAAGCTATGAAACCTCAAATAAAAGTTGAAAATGGAACAACAATGCATCAAAATGAAAGCACGCTTTTTTCGGAAATATATACCTAAAATTACAATATTTCTATTCAATACACACATACCCGTCACCACAACGACCGGATCTACGAAATGGGAGCGAAAACGGCGCTCCACGGCCAAAACACGGCCGCCAATCGACGGCGTCGGCGTAAGCTCAAGTGGGAGCTTCTCTCTCCCCCCTCCTCGAAAAATGGCGTCTGAAACCTGAAGGAGGAAGAAGATGAATTTTAAACACGATTTACCAACGGCTAGCCATTGGTAAATTAACCTTAGCAAAAAAAAAATAAAAAATACCAACGCAGAGAAGTTGGAAATTTACCAACAGTTGTGACCGTTGCTAATTAGCCGTTGGTAAAAAAAAAAACTTGAACAAAAATTTTATTGTTACACCAACGCGTGCACGTTGGTAAATATGCCGTTGGAAAAGCCTTAAAAGTTAGTAATGTTTTGAACACTTGGATATTTTTTTTTTTCTCTTGGAAGTTGGAGCCATGGAGGCATGGCTCACATGAAAACACCTATTCCAAAGACCTAGACAATGGTGTAAGGGTATGGCTGCCATCATCCTCAACTTGCAGTCAATTTCAGTATCAAATTGTTCACCAGCCTTAGCATTTGATGCCGCTTTGATTACTTCCTTCTCATGCGAGAAACCTTCAAAGATCTTTGCCATTGATTGGATTTTTAGGATAAAAGGGGCAATAATTAGATTGTCGGGACAAAGAGTGGCAGTGATGGGCAATTATTGGATCATCGGGATAAATAGGAGTGAAAAGTGGAGGCAATACGCGGCGATTGGATTGTCAGGATAAAGTGGAACGAAGAGTGACAACGATGGGTGGTGATTGGATCATTGGAACAAAGAGGGGCAAAGAGCAATGGCAATTGGATCGCCGGGACAAGAGGGTGGCAATTGGAGAGAGAGATTGTTTGAGTAGGAAAAATTTAAAGGTAGAATTGTAAAATACCCACTATTTCTATTTTGATGTATATCCATAATTTCTATGGTAGTTTGAACTAGTTTGTGAAAGGTATATTAATTTTTCACATGTAATGATGTCGTAGACAATAATTTGATACAAAGTTATACACCGAGTTCATTTACGATAAAGTCGTACATATATGTTTGACATTTTTAAAACTAACCGGGTTTACTTATGCAGCCTGCGTGCGGAGTTGAGACGGTACTATGTTGCTGGTCATGTTTCACATCTTCCAATACCGGCCGAAAGGCTATAGGATTGGTCGAAATTCCAAGCAAACAAGCAGTAAGAAGACAATGTTTCATGTACATGCACACCGTTTAAAGCAACTTATCCAAAAGTGGGGCTGGGTTCTATACTCTAAAGTTTCATGCGGAGCCGAGGAAGAGGAGGAGCAAGTATAATTGCTTTCACTGAGAGATTCGAGACTTGCCAAGGCAAAAAAAAAAAAAAACTCAAAACTATAGCTATTTGATTTTCCATATTCCCATGTTCGTCTCTTTTGTTGTCTTTCTCATACACATACACTTACTGTGGTTTTGTCGGTCCTCCAACATATTTGCAGAAATGCCGACGACAGAAATGATAATACGACACACCCACACACCTGAATTTCTCGTTTGCTTGTGGCGGCATCAATTTCACTCTACCAAGGAGGCATGTCAACAAACAAACATTTGTAGGCATGTAAACGAATAGAGTATTCGGTGAGTTGTTCGGCAAAAATTTATTTATATTTGTTTATTTAATTAAATTGAATGAATATGAAACGGTTTTTCCGTTTAATTAATTAAACAAATAAACATAAACAAAGTCCCGTTCATTTATTTTTGTTTATGAACCGTTCGGTTATTGTTTGTTTATATTTATTTATTTATTTATTTATATATTAGCTGTATATTTAGTATTATATATATTTTATATATTATAATATCTCCGTCCCAATTAAGTTGAAACATTTCTCTGGGCACGGAGATTAAGGCGTATGTAATTTGTGTTAATTTTTTATGTAGTAAAATTTTAAATAATGATTAAAAAAGAAAAGATTCTTTTTTGGGTTTTGTGTAAAAATGATTATTTAATTGTTTAAACTTTTCCAAAAGAGGAAACGTTTCAACCTTTTGTGATATCCCAAAAAGAAATATGTTTCAAGTAAACTGAGACGGAGGGAGTTTATTTTTATTAGTGTTCACATACACATGATTGTACTCTAATCTACCCCAAATTAATCTATTATCCTTGTTTTTCAAAATATAATTAGTCATTTCTCTCATAATATGAACTTACTATAGCATCAAGTCCAGCCTCATAGTCCTAACTCATAATCTCTTTCACTATTGCATATTGTTGTGTCAATCATTGTTAAACTCATTCCAATTCAGATTAGTAGTAGTCATCAGCTTTAATTGTCCGCATTCGTATTCATATTTGTGTATTAATAAATAAAATAAACGAACACGAATAGAGAAGTTACGTTCGTTTATTGTTCATATTTGTTAAATGTTAAACAAATGAACATGAATATAGTTTGTTCGCATTCGTTAGGTTCATTTACAACTTTACTTATACTCCTCTTGACTTGCAAAAAATGTTTGGCTTGCCACATCTATCAGCAGGCTTTAAACTAAGAGTCAATTTATTTTAATTTAAGTCAATTTAATTTAAATTAGCTTAGTTTTATTTTTATATTTTTTTCACCGAAAACCAATTTTATTTAAAATCCAATATTATACAAGTGTAACAATCCATTTGAAATAAAATTTTTATCATGATATTAAATTTCTATAAATTTTCCATTTTTAACGCCTAAAAAACTTCATAAAAAATTAATAGTATCATAAAAATTTTACAATTATTGGATCATTTCACCTAAATAATATTTGCATTCAAATGAAATTGTTTTAAATTTTTTAATTTTTTTTCATTGATAAATGATAGGGATCATTTGCATTTTTTTGTTCTCTGGTTCGACTACAGTGATTTGCTTTGCAAGATTTGAGGGCTTAAAACTAATTTAAAGTTCAAGAACTAGAGAGTTAATCCAGTGTGGTGGCTGTTGTTGTACAATATATACATTGTGTTTATTTAAATTAATAATATCCGGGATTTACGAAATTTGAGACTGATCGTGCGTGTGTAATTAGTTGATTAATTAACCACTAAATACCTTTTATGTACATCAGTCAACACTTTCCATCTAATTACTAGCCATCAGCCCCAGACACACAAGGATTTCTGTTCATATATATATATATATATATATATATATATTATATAAAATTAGTTGGGGTACTTAAGAAAGTAAAATTATTAATGGGAATGTGGTGGTATATGATTAGAGTAGGCACTGGAAGCATCAAATGGAGGTATAAGCCATGGGATTCCTTGGTGGAAACAAACACGCTCGACTCGACTGATAACTTTTGTTTTACTGAGCGAGCGTATGGAAACTTTGGCCTCCAACTCCAACCATCCTCTATTTCTCTCTCTTTCTTCGTTGGTTTCTTGGTGTTACACCTAAGCTTGTAATTGTCTCTACTTGAAATATTACATGTTATAATTGAAGAATTCATTTGAGTTTGAACGCCTGTCACACCTTTCAATTACGAATAATGGGTTTTAATTACAAAGTTTTAAACAAATACTACTTTTATCTCATATTCTTTGCGCAATTTAACTTGTTTATATAGTTTGACTTGAATTTTTTTATATTAGTATTTATTAGAAAAAATATTTAAAAATATATTTAAAAACTATATGTATTTATTTTTTAACATTTTTTGTTAGCTTTTTAACGTTTTCTTTTAGATTTTTAATGGCCAATGGCATATCCACTAAACTTCAATGGCATATCTGGCCCATTTTAAAACATTAGTGGGAGATTAGACCTAAAAAAAACTATAGTGGCATATTTGCTCCAAACCCAAAACATTAGTGGCTAATTTGATATTTTTTCCAAATTAAAATTAATGGTTCAAGAAAAAAAAATGAAGCAAGATATAATAATAATAATAATAATAATAATTTAACTATATCATTTAACTTTTTCAAATCAATAAAAACTCAACTTATAAAAACGAATAAATAAGAATGTAAATTGTGAAATTAAAATAAAAATAATAAATCTACAAAAAAATGAAGGACAAAATAAAACTTCCAAATCAAGAGCTTGTTTCCTACAGCCCAGCTTGAACTTTTTTTGTGTAGGAGGAGCGCTTGAACTTGTTTCACACCCTTTAGTATTATTTTATTTTCACATATTTGCTAATATTTACACTCAAATATTATGAGCGCCACTATAATTTACAAGGGGAACAGTATTCCAGACTTAATAGATGATGAGCTAATGTTCTTCATGAAATATGTTTTAGGCTATTAGTTAACAACAAATAAATAATCATGTCGGAAAATAAAAAAATGAATACGAAGATATAGTATGTGTTATTTCACTCTTTGTTTGGTGGGTTGACAATTTAATTACAAACAAAACCAAACTGATGCGACATTGTATCGGAAAAAAAAGGGGGTAAATAATAGTAAAAATGAAAAAAAAGAATCCACAAATAAAGCATCAAAACTTCATATTTCATTGCTATTTCGTTTATATTAAATAAATAATTTATTCCAAAAATATAGAATTTATTTAAACTTTTATATTTGTTTCACTATTATATTCAATCATAAATAAAACAAAGAATATTTGTCCACTCACAGGAGCCATTTAGAAAGCGTATATACGAGGTCCAAAAATGTGAGCTTAAATTTACAGGTTTTTTTTATATTTTGGTCATCTTATTATGTATCTTATCTTCCCATGATACTTCGTATATCTTTTTCTTATTTATATCTTGTTTCATGTTTAATTTAATACTTTAAAATGGGGGGGGGGGTGGGGATCTGATTTTATTTTCATTAGTAATGTATTGTATATGGTTTATATTTTTAGGCATTTTAATATTTTTATATTTTACAGGTGAGTGCGTAGTAGTGCGTTTGATGGCCATTTGTGTACATCATAGTTGAAGGCTTAATATTTTTTATAAGTATTAAATAAATTTTCTTCTTACATTTTTTCCTTATTTGGCCTAAAAAATAAAATAAATTATACATATTATTATTATGGAAATATTTTAAAAGTAAATAATCTCTATGCACAAAATATAACTTCATTTTTTTAATGTCCACCAATTATAATGTAAAACTTGACTCTAATTAGTTATGATACAAAAGAAAAAAAAATTATCACGGAGTAACTTAAAGTGTTGAATTGAGAGTAAAATCCACCATGCGTTACCCTAACTTATTTTTGTATCATAAATGGGTGTATGAACTTCATATTGTTCTAGTGAGATATTTTTTCTACGATTGTGCATTTCAGTTATCTACTTTCCATCAATTTCATATTTAAATTTGATAAAAATTACTGATATGATATTGGTTAATATTAAAATAAATTTAAAATAATAACATTAGTCCTCCAGCTTTTTCAATAACTAATTCTAACCCTTGTAAATATAAAAACCATCAGTTACCCCCAATATTTCTAGTTTAACTAATTCAACCAGAGACACTATGATTCTTCGCTAAAACTGATTGTAAGAGTTGGGTTTCTCATCGGTGTTCGTCCGAACGATGACCCGCTTTCTATTCTGGTCGCAGATTTTGTGAATTGTGACCTTCGATAGAGTGCTTTCCACGAAGCTAAGCATTGTCTTTGGTTGCCGCAAAGAGAATGCCTTGGTCCTCTTTACTCGTTTTTCTTGCTCTATCTGCAGATCTGAGCCGGCAATCCCCTTATAGACTTTCGACACAATCAGATCTGAGATCTGAGCCGGCGATCCCCTTACAGATGCTTAATTTGTGGTGTGCTCCCATATCCTTGTTAGATTCAAGCAATCGAATCACGCGAGCTTGAAGGTTGCTTATAACTTTCTATCGGCTATGCGATGCTCTGATCCGAGATCTCATCCGTATCCGATGGCCGTCATTCATTTTCGCCGGCTACCCTCCATCAATCTAGCTGCATCGTTTTGTCTCACTTATAGCATTGATATCGCCGCCGTTTGTTTCATCTTATTTTCGCCGGTTACCCTCCATCAATCGCCGGCTGTTCTGTTTTGATGCATCACCACGGGGATGGGTTAGGAGGTCGCTGGTGGTGGCATCCCAGGGAGGGAGGAAGAGTAGTCAGCGGCGGCAGAGGGGCCGGGCAGGATGGGTTATGGTTTTTCCTTCCCAGTATCTCCAAATTTGCATATACTTAGGAATTTCCTAAAATCTTGCTTTTTTTTTTTGGGGGGTTTTTTTGAATTTGTTTTGAATTTAGTCGTAATTGGTGTTATGGAATTATCGTGTAATGGCGAAGAGGGGTAGGGCTGTCGAAGGAGTCGCAGGTGAGGAGTCAGGGGCAATTGCAAAGATGTTCTGGGAGCTAGATCTAGAAGTTTAAGATGTAAAATTATTGATTGAAAAAGTTAGGAGACTAAAACTGTTATTTTAAATTTATTTTAACATTTTTTTATGC